>OAMR01000052.1:2788931-2808095 GCA_900205405.1 Echinochloa crus-galli
GAGATGGCGGACTAGAAGATGTGTATAAGAGACAGGCCCGAGGGGGTCGAAGACCCTCGAGCGAGGCGTGGATGCGGCCATGCCTGCCCGAGGGGGTCGAAGACCCTCGAGCGAGGCGTGGATGCGGCCATGCCTGCCCGAGGGGGTCGAAGACCCTCGAGCGAGGCGTGGATGCGGCCATGCCTGCCCGAGGGGGTCGAAGACCCTCGAGCGAGGCGTGGATGCGGCCATGCCTGCCCGAGGGGGTCGAAGACCCTCGAGCGAGGCGTGGATGCGGCCATGCCTGCCCGAGGGGGTCGAAGACCCTCGAGCGAGGCGGTCATGGCGTTCGCTCTTTGGGCCTTGAGGCGAATCAAGTCGGGACGGTCGTTTGGGCCGCGGTGAGCGGCTCCGGGCCGTGCCGCCCCGGGTGATTTTCTGGGCCGTCGGTGATTAGATGTTTTTTTAGGGTGATTATTCCCGGCGGCTAGGGGACCCCCCTTGGGATGTCCCCGACAATACTTGATATACATTATATATAAAAATCTTTTTGCCAAAAAAACGGGTATTCAACTGAATTGAATACCCATGAATACATGTGGGCCCTACCCTGCATAAGAATCCCTATCCGGTCGTTTCTTCGCGCGAGTCCTATGTCGCGTCTCCTTTCCCACAACCATGCGCCTCACACCAGCTCCTTCCCTTCTCCAGATCCCATCCATACCGCATCCTCTAGACAAAGCTGCCGCCCACCCGGCACCGCTCCATGCCCCCTCTTCTACTGTAGATCCTCCTCAGGTCCCATCTTCAGAGGAGCGACCATGGATGACCGTGTTCTTGGCGGTGTGAAGGGCAACCAAGGCTGCCCCAAAAGATCTGATTTGTTGGAAGTTGCCTACACTACCAAAGGGATTGAAATTATGCATGGCATGTGTAGGTGGGCTGTTTTGGGGTACTGGGAGTGGTTGAATGGTGGGGGTTCAAACTAAGAGGGGTTGAAAGTGTTTGGTTGAAAATTTGGCATGTGCTGGAAGCTTGTGTTATCTGGTCTTGGATTTTTGAGGCCAGAACCAAGCAACCTATTGAAACTTTTGTCTATTGGATCCTTTCTTTTCTTTTCATTTTAAAGAGGACTAAAAGAAATTTATACTACTAACAGACCACGTACCATCGTTTGGAGGAAGAAGGAGATCGTGCGGCCCCTATAGGCCGCACGAATCTCAAACACCGGAAGCCACATCACTTCTGTGGCTTCCGGAAGCCATATAGGAATCCCGTTGGCTGC
This sequence comes from Echinochloa crus-galli, assembly GCA_900205405.1. Lineage (NCBI taxonomy): Eukaryota > Viridiplantae > Streptophyta > Magnoliopsida > Poales > Poaceae > Echinochloa > Echinochloa crus-galli. Next base: position 2,790,196 of record OAMR01000052.1, read on the forward strand.
TCGCCTCTCCTATTGCGCTGTTTGGGCCTTCAGGAAGAGGAGGGGGGCTTTTTAGCTCAATGGACTAGAATTGACTAGAAATGTCACTATGTAGTGCCTTTTTTTGTTTTTTGTATACATACTTGTCGGTGCCGAGATTGGCCGACCAACCTCAGCGCCTAACAGAATGCGCTGTGTCCCGTTCCTTCACCGGTTGATGCAAGAGGTAGCACAACGACTCAGGGGATTTTATCCTGGTTCCGGCCTCGGGGCCGTACGTCCAGCAAGGTGTGCTCTTGGCACTATACTATCTTGCACCGGGGTGCTTGTAGTAGGGGGCTACAAGCTTGGCGGGAGAGGAGGTGAGGCCTCCAAGTCCCTGAGTGAGCGGATGATTGAGGAAGAATACCAATATCGTGATGGGTGTGTGTGTTCTATGTCTTGTTTTTCGTTGTTGTCCCCCAGTGTCCTGTGTTCGTTGAGTGTCCCCCCTGGCCGGCGCCTTCTTTCCCCTTTTATAGCTCAAGGAGGAAGGAGAGTGGCCTGAGGGGGTACAAGTACAAGCACAGTACGCGCTACAGGGGGTGTACTTGGAGAGCGTGGCGCCGGGCGTGCCGTCGTCCTTGGTTCTGATCGGTGATTATGGCGAGCTCCGGCTTCTTCGGGCGTTGTGGCCGTCCTCGGTCTTGTCCTGGAGCGGCTTCGAGGGGTAACAGGACTTTCGGCCAGGTCTTGGTCGTCGTCCGTACGCCTGCTCGAGGGTCTCCCATGCTCGCCTAGTCAGGGAAGGACGGGAGTTGGCGGTATAGTGACGGAATGATGGCCTCTGCTGGCCACAGTGCACGGCGTGCTCGCCCCGTCGGAGGAACGTGGCGTGGCGAGCCTGACCGGGGTCCGGTCGTCGTCCGTACGCCGTTCGAGGTGTCCGCCTACCCACTTGAGGCTTCTCAGTGGAAGGACAGGAGCAGTAGCACAGTGTAGCGGAGTGACCCGTGCCTGCCCGCCTGGTGGCGATGCGTCAGCACGGGACGGGGCAGGTGGTACAGTGGACCTTACCGTGTCAGCGACGTGGAGCAGGGCGAAGTCCCGCCCCGTCTTTGACTTGGGTGTTCGGTAGGTCGCGGCATTAAATGCGGTTGCCGGCGAAGTGATCCACTTGCTCGAGGAGGCGCGCGGACCTCGAGCGAGCGGAAGCGGGGTCGCACCCGCTCGAGGGGGTCGAAGGACCTCGAGCGAGGCGGAGATACGGCCATGCCTGCCCGAGGGGGTCGAGGGCCCTCGAGCGGGGCGGAGATGGCGTTCGCTCTTTGGGCCTTGGGCGAATCAAGCCGACGGTCGTTTGGGCCGTGGGAGCGTCACCGCACGGCGTGCTCGCCCCGTCGGGGGAATGGCAGAGAGTTGGTGGAAGTGACCCGGCATACGTCGTGCGGCGGGCTGGGGTCAGCGCTTCCCCCATTGGCTCGTACTCCCGCTCGAGGGCCTCCCCTGCCATTCGAGGCTGGGCCGTACGGGAGGACGAGAGCAGGCGGAACAGTGGCGGCGAATGACAGCGGTACGCTCGCACAGGGCTCGCCACGCCTGCTGAGTGACAGGGACGGGCGGTCCTGTGGCTGGAGTCAGCGGGAGTGACAGGGCGTAGCGGACCTGACCGGAGTCCGCCTCCTGGTCGGCGCGGGCCGCGTCGTCCGGGCGATTTTCTGGGCCGTCGGTGATTAGATGTTTTTTGAGGGTGATTATCCCTGGTGGTTAGGGGACCCCCCTTGGGATGTCCCCGGGCGTAAGCCTGTGGGACCAGGATCTCTAGGGCCACTTATCCAAGGAATTAAACTACTCAAGATAGAAGACCGAGTCCTAGTAGAACTACTCGAATAACTACTCGTGTACTCCTATTAGGACTAGGACTCCCAATTGTAACCGACTAGGGAACTTACCATGTAACCTTGCCCCCTGTGATATATAAAGGAGGGCAGGGTCCCTAGTTCGGTATGTCCAACAAGACAACATACACAATATAGACAATACAATCAACCATACAGGACGTAGGGTATTACGCTACTCGCGGCCCGAACCTGTCTAAATTGTGTTGTTCGTGCACCATCGTTTCTAGAACCCGGCGAGACCCTCACAAATCTACTCCTCGGGGTATCCCTGATTAGACGTGCTCGACGTACTTCGTCGACACTTGGCGCCCACCGTGAAGCCTCCTCGTAGAAGTTCAACATTAGAGGTGAATCGGCGTGTTTGCACGGCGGGTTCGAGGCGGAATAAAGATCGTTCAGGACTCGGCGGGTTTATCGTGCGAGGAAAATCTGGTCGGCAGCTATTCCAAAAAGAAGTCGTCAAGCTGTACGAGATCGAAACAGATTCGTTATCGTGCTGTACTTGGCCGTGTTGTCTGCATCTGAGTTGCACCTGCTGCGTACAATTAAGGAACAGCATGCTGCATGCACCAGCCCAATTAAAAAGACCTTGGGTACGGAGTCCGAGAGGATTTCTTCCATCCTTGCATGCATCAGAGAACAACTTGAGAAAACAACTCCCGAATATACGATTGAACTGATTATCCTTGAAGTTCTGCTACAAGCACACCAAAGGCTACCAAGATTTCAAGATCTTCGCTTGCCGCATATGAGGAGATGTACGCGAGTACGACTACATCGATGTTCGGCTACATTGACCCGGCCAACGACTGCCTCGACTACTTCATCGTCTCGCCGTGCGACTACTTCGACTACTCTCGACTAGTTAAAACTAGTCGGGATTGGCTACATCAACTCGATGTACGACTACTTTGACTACTCTCGACTAACGGCTACGGCTTCATCAACAACTAGTCGGAATCGACTTCAACTAGTCGGCTTCATCGCCAACCGCCACGGCTTTGTCGACAATCGTCCACGAACAAAGCTAAGTATTATTTAATAATTATTTTCTTTATAATAATTTTTTCAGCTTGTTCTACACATGCTTGGTCATGAGCCGACTACTCTAAAAAGCATACATCCCTCAACAATAATAATTTTCGCCGACGGTTATCATGAGACCCTCGCGCGACTTCTCCAACAGGAGAAAAGTCCTAACCGACTACTTTTTTGCCTACCACGCATATTTTTATCGCATGTCGACTACTTATGCTCGTTGTCATCTCTTAATGACCAAACACCGCTCGGTAGCATGCAACTTAATTCGTGAAGCTTCGGCTCTTTCGCAACACCTACGCACCTACACGTCAAAGAAGACACCAGTCTCACGTTAAAGGACGGGTTAAGCGGGACCAAGTGTTTAAACGTAACAGGGCTACTACTCGAGTGGTTAAAATGAAAGTCTAACAAGAGCATGAGCGAAAACCTTTACATGCATTACAAGTGCTATTATTTACTTTGCAAGCATTACAAATGCTATCATTTACTTTTTCATGATCGGATACTACTAATCCTATATATTTAAATTGCAGGGTTCACAACTGGATACTCACACTAGTGAGACTTGGCACCACTTCACCCTTCATGACGCTGCGGAGCCGATCGAGTACTTATACTAGTCGGTGCTCACATATTGAGTACTTCAACTAGTCGCTTGAAGCTCGGGGGCTACACATCGCAAGGCAAGACATGGAGACGAGTACTGGCATCAGTCGATACTCGGATATCATATCATGTACTACACGACCATGGGCAATGGTACTACAAGTACTCAACATAGAAGCTACTTTGAAGATTATGTTCTTGACCCTCGAACCGAATGTAAACCATTCGCTTCAAGGCTCAGGGGCTATACTCAAGGGGTACACATTTTTGTGCCTATTGTTGATCAATTCAAGACCTTCGACTAGTTTTCATGAAACTACTCGAAGCTCGGGGGCTACACCCAATGGGTGCACCTACTAGGTGCACGCCATTGAACTACTCAAGATGAAGACAGAAAGTTGCTTTTGAACCTCCGACTACTTCAAAAGTACTCGGAGGCTCTGGGGCTACACCCATTGGGTGCATCAAAAGATGCACTCCAATGGAACTACTCGTCAAGAGAAAATTGAGCGTCTTGATCTTAGCTCCAGTTATTCAAGACTTGAAGCAAAGGCGCAAGATGCTCGGGGGCTTGTGGGACCAGGATCCCTAGGGCCACTTATCCAAGAAATTAAACTACTCAAGATAGAAGACCGAGTCATAGTAGAACTACTCGAATAACTACTCGTGTACTCCTACTAGGACTAGGACTCTCAATTGTAACCGACTAGGGAACTTACTATGTAACCTTGCCCCCTGAGATATATAAAGGAGGGTGGGGTCCCTAGTTCGGTATGTCCAATAAGACAACATACACAATATAGACAATACAATCAACCATACAGGACGTAGGGTATTACGCTACTCGCGGCCCGAACCTGTCTAAATTGTGTTGTTCGTGCACCATCGTTCCTAGAACTCGGCGAGACCCTCGCAAATTCTACTCCTCGGGGTTTCCCCGGTTAGACGTGCTCGACATAATTCGTCGACAAAGCCTCCACTGTCGGTGGCAATGGTAGCGGCGTCCTTGTGGCGTCGCTTTCGCTGCTAAGGGCATCGCTTGGTCCGTGTCGGCAGGGAGATGTGGAGGGTTCCTGGGGGTGTAGCCTCGCTGCCTCGGCCCGTTGCGTCTTGGTGCAGTGGTGATCTCGGTGACGGCTGGGCGAAGGTGTTGCTCTCAGAGCAGGTTCAAGTATTCGAGTCCTTGGCAGAGGAGTTTGAGGCGTAGGATGAGGCGAGGCCCCCACACAGAGTGGTTAGGTTCGGTGGTTTCATTGGTGCTGCAATTTGGTCTGCTAAAGCAATGTCGGACAGGGGGGTCGACGACCGAGTGTATGTGGCTTGATAGTGACAGTCCATGGTGGTGGAGTTCAGGTGGCCATTTGTGTTTGCAGCTGGTTACGGCTTCGGCCGTGGCACAACGCTACTAATGACGACGTAGGTTGCGGTGGCTTTTTATGGCTCTTAGATTATGGTGGCGCAGTATTTTATTGTGTGGGTTGTTTATGTATGGTGACGTTCGTTTTTATGGATTGGCATTGCTCCTTCGTTTCAAAAAAAACTAAAAAGAGTGCTTTCGTTGTGCTTGCGGGGCAGAACTGCCTGCCCTGTGCCAGTACTCCTCTAGCCGTCTCCCTTGCTTGCCGTGCTTGCAGCCACTGTCCCGTCGATCGCATGTCACAGGTCAATCACGTCGTCCCGCTCTGCGCGAGGCGAGGCCCAGGCCATGATTGCGCGGCTGAAAACACCCTCCCTTCGGAACGGAGTACTCCGTACTTGGCGAGGCGTCGTCGGCATGGCATGGCCACCGGCTAGGCTAGGCATGCGATGCGATGCGAGTCGGCGGCTGTGTTTAGTTCCCGTCACATCACCAAAATTCTCAAAATTCTATCTGTAAACATCAATATGCACCTATCACCTTAAATCTCTCTACTCATACATGTAACACTAAATGTAGGTAAATAAGAAAACTAATTGCATGGTTTTGATATACACGATGAGACGAATCTTTTGAGCCTAGTTAGGTCATAATAGGACAATGTTTACCACAAATAAATGAAAGATGCTACAGTACACTACAGTATCCGATATAACATTTTCTACAAACTTTCTTCTGTACTTTTTCGTCCGGCCGCACGCCCATCCCGGCCGTGCCGTCTGCCGTGGCGTTCCTGCCTACCCATGGCATGTCCATGCGCGCGGGCGGGGGCGGGCGCGGCAGCAGGGCGACGGCGTGATTCGCTAGGAATCGCTACGGCAGCGCACGCGGCCGTAGCCTTTTGCTGCCGGCCTAGAGCTGCGCTGCGACCAGAGGTACTCGTTTTCACCTGCCCGGCCAACGTACTCGCGCACAAGCCGCCCTCCCTGATCCGCCGTATCCGGAAGCTCTGGCTCTGGCTCTGGAGCCCAGGCAGGCGCCCAGCCCCCTGCTGGGCGGGCCCCCGGCCCGGATCAAAAGGCTGTTCCCCTCCGCTGCTGCTACTTTCAGCAGGCAAAGGCAGGCTCGCCGGCCCGTGCTTGTCGTGCATGGAGACAAACAAGAACAAGCGCAACGATCCTTTCTGCTGGACGTGCTAGCCTCGTGCGTGCACCGTTGCCAGACGATCTCTTTGTTTCTTAAAAAAAACAGGCCACATGGACGTGTCATGTGTGCACAAACCATCGTCTGTGCCGTGCCGAAGCCAGCAGGGGGAAGAAGAGATCGAGGAGGCCGGAGGATCGAGAAGCAGGTGCAGGAAGGAAGGAAACACCAGGCAACGAGCAGCGGTGGACACCAACGAAACGGTCCAAGGTGCGTGCCGACAAACATGCTCCTGCGGTCCTGCCCCGCCCGGCCGGGACGGGAGATGTCGTTGCCGGTTGCCGCAGCGCGGGATCGATCGGCCAACCAACCGGCCGGCCCGAGTGCACACCTCTCTCTCTGGCCGCGTTTAGGCCTTAGATCTAAAAGTTTTCAAAAAAAGTTACTTCCAAATACACTATACAAAAAGAAGATTTCCCATCATATCAAAATGTCATAACATGCATGAAGTACTAAACATAGATAAAATAAAAAATTAATTATAAAGTTTTGTTGTACTCTGTGAGACGAACATATTGAGCCTAATTAATAAATTTTTGGACAATTTTTCACACATACAAATGAAACGCGCTACAACACCGGTGTCAGACTACTGGCGCTGCAGGTCCCGAAGCGGCACGCCGCATTCTGCATCTAAATAAGCCCAGTTCCCAAACCGGAGTCCCAACTTGAGACTGACGCGTAAATACATTATCGTAGCATTTCGTTTGTATGTACAAAAAAAATTGTCCAAAAAATTATTAATTAGGCTAAAAATGTTCGTCTCGCAGAGTACAACAAAACTGTGTAATTAGTTTTTGATTTCATCTATATTTAGTATTCTATACATGTTATGACATTTTGATATGATGGAAAATCTTCTTTTTTATAGTGAATTTGGGAGTGTGAATTCTGGAACTAAACAGTAAACAGGGCAGGTTTCAGTTTCACCGAAGCGGAAACTGTTTGACCACGAACCCTTGCCCGCCCGCATTGAAGGCGCCACGGATTCGGACACGCCCAGGAACGGCGCAGAGATTCTCTGCTCTTCCTTTCCTTCCTCTGGGAACTGGGATGCAAGAGCGGAAGAGCCCATCCCATTCCCATGGCATGCATGCCACAACATCCTACAACATCACAAGCTTCTACCAGTTCCATGAAGCCCCGGCAGCAGGACAGGAACAACGAAAGCGTAGCAGTGGGGCACACACATTGCTACAACCGCTACGGCAGGCACAGCTGCTCCTGCTAACCCTAGCTAGCTCAGGACACACAACAAAGCAGCTGGTTGCCTTGCAGGTACGTACACATACATGACATGAGACACGCACGCTGCACTACGCGCGCGCGCTACAGTACTCAGACTCCTGCTACGCTCTACGGTACAGAGATCCGATCGGATCCGGCCGGCTCTACCACACACACTCACAATACACACTGTGACACTACTGGGCATCCATGAGAGACCAGAGACCACACAACGTACATACGCTACTGTCCAAAGTCCTCCAGCCTTCCCCTCCTCGTCGGCTGCCGTGCAGGCAGCGAGAAGCTGTGTGTTCTTGCACGGGAAGAGGAAGGGGAAGGCATGCCTGACTTCGGATTGACCGCGCAACACTACCACGAACTACAAGATCGAGACCACGATGCACATGCTAATGCTTCCAACAACGAGGTGCTTGGCTTGGCTGGCTCCATTGCTGCCGCCGTGCTAGCTCTAGCTTGGTGGAGTAGCTAGCTAGCTAGCCTTGGGTGGCGGTGCCGGCGTCGCTGCGGTCGTCGTCTTCGGCGGCGTGGCTGCAGCCGTCGCCGTGGTCGGACGCCGGCGGGCGACCCTGCCGAGGCGCTTGGGCGGGTTGCCGGCGCCGGCGGTGACCCCGTCGCGCGGCGGCGAGAACAGGGCCGGGAGGAACTCGTCCTTGTCGCACTCCAGCCTCTGCTGCTGCAAGTGACGCACCAGCTTCTCCGTGCCCTGCAACAACCAATGGCACCTTGTCAGTGACGCATATCCATCAGTGCATGCAATCGCATCGTCATCCAGCCACATCAAATCAAATCCACCAATGCAAGTCCTATGGCTGTAATTTTCAAAAAAAAGTCCTATGGCTGCGAGCTACTCCTGGCCCTAGCGATAGCTTATTCTTGTGGTCGTGCGATTCATGATTGCATCTCTCTAATCTGCTGCGCAGGAGGAAGATTCACCTGGATCTTGGCCGGGACGATCTCGATCACCTTCTTGGAGCCGTGCACGTTCCAGCCGCACCACTGCAGGGTGTAGTAGAACCAGCGCGCCGCCGCCGCCGTCGTGAAGTTGATGAACGCGTAGCCGAAGTTGCCCTCCCGCCTGCCCACCCATCGTAAAACTCGTTTACAATCACAATATCATCACATGCACGGACTCATTTAATCATAATCAAATTCGTTCGAAAATCCGAATCAACAAAACGCACAGCAAACGCGCCACAAAACAAAACAATTGAGATGGAGAAGCAAATTAACAAACAGGTTATATACTACCACATCAGTTCATCAAAGTGATCACTACCCACTAATACAACTTGAAGTAGTAAAAGCTTTCACAAATACTACTGGCTCCTACAAAACAAAATTATTGGCATCAAGTTATTTCATCTTGTGTTGTTTTGTCTCTTTGTTCTTTAGCTTTTACCAGGACGAAGCAGCCTGCATTTCTATGTGCAAAAGAAGAAAAAGGGAAACCACTCTGAAAGTTCACTTTACAGCTTTCACTCATCATGTGGCCTTCAACCAACTTATATCAAGTAATTCACACCACGAAAATGCAGTGATTTCATCTACATGACAATCGGACAAATAATACCCCATCAGCAAGCAAATGCTGAAAAATTAGTCTACAGACTTGTAGCCGTTGGCCAAGCATCATCAACAAGAAACTGTAGGAAATTAATCTACAATAAGTATCAGATTTTATTTGACCGCAGAAATTAAAGGGATATTTAAACAAGACAATAGCATGTACATACTACTAATTGCGGTTAATGAATTTCATCGACTTGGTTGCTCCAAACAAAAATGCTAGCATCAAATTTCACTTGTGCTGTTTTGTCTACTTGTTCTTTAGCTTTTCCCAGAGCAAGGACAACTGAAACCTGCCTTTGCGTGTGTACAAAACAAGGAAAAGAAAGGGAAAGTACTCTAAAAGTTCATCTTCCTGGAACTTCCTACAGCTTTCATGTGATTTCAAACTACAGTGGGTACTATACTGATATCTGCACCAAAACATGCCGGAAATAATCCTACACTCATGTGCAATGGTACATAAAAAAACAATGCACTATGGCCAGTGATCCAATGCATGTCCAACAAGCAGATCCAGCAAATATTGAACACAAGTATCCCTTGCAAGAAATTGTCCTGCCAAGCTTACTATCATTTTTTGTTTTGTTTTGTTCTGTCACTTTGTTTTATAGCTTTTTTCAGATCAAGGACAACTGAACCCTGCGTGGCAAAAGAAGAAAAGGAAAATGGACACAATGACACAATGTGGCCTCAGTTGCCCTTCAGATTTGCCTCTACCTTACAGCTTGATTTTAAGTTTCAAAAAAACAGCTTGATTTCATGTTGTTTCCCCCAAAAAATGCGCCAAGAAAATGCAGGCGATTTTGCTAGTGATCTATAGGCTCATCACCTGAAATCCATCGGCAGGTAGAGAACGTCGTACGCGGAGACGACGGCTCTGGCGCCCTTGTTCGCGTGCTTGCAGTGGCTGTCGAGCAACTCGATGATGTGCCCGCTCCTGCACACATGATACACCAATCAAGAATCATATGGGGTCTCAGCTCAAGAACAAGAACTGCTGCAGGTGGAGGAATAAGCTAGCGTCCGCCCTAGTGAGTTTTAGTGACGATCGCTTCTGCTCGATCGAGCGCGTACCTGAGCTTGTTGGGGATGTTCCGGAGCATGACGGTGGTGGTGTACTTGTTGAGCGCCGGCTCCGGCACTGGTTCCCAACAATGCGGCCGCCTCGTCGTCCTGAGCTTGTTGGGGATGTTCCGGAGCATGACGGTGGTGGTGTACCGGTTGAGCGCCGGCTCCGGCACTGGCTCCCAACACCGCGGCCGCCTCGTCGTGTACTTGGGCGACGGCGGCGGCGGGCCATCCCGATGCGCGTGCCAGGCGGCGAGCGCGCGCGGTCCGGCCGCCTTCCTGGGCCGCTGCGCCTTGTTGCCCTTGGACCTGGCCTCGCTCCTCCCCGCCTCCTTCCGCCGCGCCGACCGCGTCTTGCGCCGCGGCGGCGGCGGCACTAGGGCAGGCGCGGCGGCGGCGGGTGCAGGATGCTTACACGGCTTCACGGGCGCGGCCTGCCGCTTCTCCGCGCCGCAGCGGCCGGAGAACGCCGCCATGAGCTTGTGCGGCGGGCGGCCGTGCGCGGCGGCGGGGACGCCGCCCTTGCAGAGGGCCGGCGGGGAGGAGGGCGGCTGGGCGGGGAAGCAGAAGCCGATGTGGCCGGCGGGTGGAGGCGCGACGCAGCAATAGGTGACGAAGGGGAAGTTGGGCGGGCAGGCGGCGTCGGCGAGCGGGAACGGGGGCGGCGCCGGCGGGGCGAGGTGGAGCGCGTGCGCGTAGTGGTACAGGAACGGCGCCGCGGCCGGGTTCAGCTTCGTCGCGGCGGCCATGGCTGGCTCCGGAGGGCCGGAGGGGGAGTGGACGGGAAAGGCGGCGAGGGTTGCCAAGCGAGCAAGAGAAGGAAGAGCTCTCCGACGAGGCAAGGAAAGCGCGGCCGCGTTCGCTGGAGACATGGCCGGCCGGCTTTATAGAGCGTGGCGAAGGCCAAGGGGGAGTGGCTGGGTTCCCAGCTCGGCATGGGCGCAGGTTTGTCTCGCTGCAGGTGGGGCCCGGATGCATGGGGGTGGAGTTCACGTTTGAGTTTGATTTGATTGACTGATGCTTCTTCTTCTTATATGACATAGCAGTGCTCCTGCTTCTTTTTCAAAAAAAAATTTGATTGACTGAATGTTTGGTTTGGGCCTGTGGGGTGTGTGTGTGTTCAGATTAATCTTGCCACGTCTGTGTGGAAACCGGAAATCAGTAGTTTTATGTTTTTTCGGTAATGCGTTTCCTTTGCTAGGCTCTACTGTATGATACATGCCCTATGCTTCTGTGGGTTTCCATGGAGATGTGTCTAGTGGTGTTTGGTTATCATCAAAACCTAGAACAGAACTCCGTCCAGCATACAATGTACAGTAGGCCAAACAAACTAAAGAGTTTTTTTAGAGGAAATCACACTAAATGTTTGAATTCAAAGTTTTGCCCTCCCCTCTCCCTAAAGCCTAGAGGACACCACCAAGTTGAGCTGCAGCCTGCAGGTGCCACCAAAGATACTGCATGCTGGTGCACCGGGGGACGGCCGAGCAGCTTGCGTGTGTGGTGTTCTAGGACCGGCCATTGCCCAGCCATGGAATGGAAGAACGAAAGTTGAAGAGAAGCTAGAACGAAGACGGCCGAACATTTTTTTTTCTTTCTGCTGTTGAGTAGAAAGCGGCTGGAAACAGGTAGCAGTCATGCTTAGTCCGCTACGGTCCAAAGCACCCCGGCAGGCGGCCGGCAGCCTTCTCCTTGCTCCCTACCCCTCCCCCATCGCCTGCGTGCCGGACTGCCGGGCATCGAGAGGACGGGCGGGCGCACGGAAAAGATCAGGAAAGGGTAGGCGTGCACACGTACACGCTTCGGATTGGCCGTGGCGTGTGACGCTGCTGCGCTGCGTCGTCGCATTGCATGCAGCGCCCTCCCTGCGCAGCGCCGCCGAGCTTTGCATCACTGGCAGCGGAAGGCGACGAGGACCCGGTGCACGTACTACCAGCGACACGTCCGTCCATGATCCATTTTAACCGCTGCAACGTACGTGTCGTCTGATGCACACGTCTAACCCATAACCCAACACACCAGCTACTGCTTGCCGTTGTGATCCGTCCAGATCGATGATGTTCCCGACTACTGCTGCATTAGCAGCCAACGTACGTCCGCAATCCATTAACCGCGCCAGAGATATACTCCGTATGCATTATTAGCAAGAGCATATCAGTTTCAAAAAAAATTAACAAGAGCGTAATTAAGATCGAGGATGCAAGGGAAGAGAGAGGAGGAGGCCAGAGGCCGGCGACGCCCACCGGTGTTGGGTAGAAAGAAGCACAAATTTCGTTCGTTCGCTACCGTCCAAAGCTCGAAATCACCAATCGCCCTACCGGCGGATGCATGAGCACCGAGAGAGGACGTGGTGCGCGCTGGTGCACGGGAAAGCGGGGAAGCAAAGCGAAGGCTCCGGATTGGCCGTGCGACGCTGCTGCACAGGCACAGGCAGCTGCGTTTCTCTTGGCTGCGCCCTGCATCCCGCGTGCCAGACACACCGTACCACTCCGATCCTGTCGCCGCCGCGCGCGATGCATGCGCCGCCGGCCACCGGGCGCTCTACTAGCTTGTTGTTTCATGGTAATGAAACTCCTCTCACATTTCATGAAATTTTGCTTCTCTCTCATATGCCACATCAGCACATTTAATGGCATGAAATTTTCATAAAACCCCTACTGAGACTGGCCTTAGCTACTTACTCCGGTACGTGCCGCGTCGCGTGCGTGCGTGGCTGCCGGCACACAGCAGGTTGGTTCCTCGCGGGCGGACCACGGTGACCTGACCATTTCTTGACCTACTCCTCAACCTGACCAGCACTGCTCCTATTCGAGGATGATTCACCAGAATCCCCCAAAACGGCATTCCCACATACACCCCCCGTTTAGTGATACTTTGTTGAGACCCAAATGTGGGCACAGTACTTAAACGAAGCCAGGTTATGAAACTTCTCGCCAAAATTTTAATTTTTTCATCTTCTCACCAATATTATTCCAACAGCATGAAATAAGACACACTAAAATACCAATAATTCGAGGACGAGAGGATTGCGATGGCAAAAAGGGTTACATTTTATTTTGCTTCATACTTTACGTGCATTTATTATTTCATTCAAATGCATCCATGGGAAATAGGAAAGGCCAACGAATTAAAAGAAGATCTAACTCCATACATGGAATATGCTTGTTTTTTTCGCCAACAAATTGAAGATAACAATTTAATTTATATCAAACTAAGGGACGTCAAAAGTTTGGTGGTTGTATCAAACGAACGAACGTGTGCAAACCAAAGGCGTTAAGTTTGATATGTAGTGTCTGGGTGTAAAAGGTGCTTCCAAATGTAAAAAAAAGTACCAAGCATACATGTCATATGCTGTTGCTTTTCCTCCGAGGAGGCAAGTTTGGCGACTGTATGATTCAGACCGATAGATTCATATGTTTGATTGCTGAACGCGCATGCCGCGCGCGCAGTCGCCGATTGGGGTGCCGCGATTATCGCCTTTCACCTGGACAGTTTTAGGCTAGCTTGTCCGTGTGGGACTAATCGAACCCACAAGTGTTGCAACGGGCGGCATGGCCTTTAATTGTGGGCCGATTGGGCCAGTGTGTGATGACGTGACAAGTTGACCGAAGCCCAACGAGAGCCTGGCCCAATAAGCGGGCCGCTCGACGGACGGCTGGGCGGCGGACAAGGTTGGCTGCGGCTGCGTTCATGGCGGCTGGACGGCGCATGCACAGGCGGCCGAAGCAAGTCGCGCGTGCTTGGCGTGGATTTCTACCGTTCTCCGATCTGGAGAAGGCGGTGGCGCCCGACGACGGCGTAATAAGCGCCACGCCGCCACGGAGAACTCGGCGTCGAGGCGTCTCCGGAGTCCGGACGAGCGTGCCCCGGCCACGCACGGTGGCGCTGCCACCGCACCACGGAGGCATACGATCGTGCCAGCGTTTCGGCGGCGGCGCGGCGCTCAACCGGCACTCGGTCACAATTCGTGCACGCCGCGGCCGCGCCATTGACATTCACCACCACGGTGTTTGTTGCATGAACGTGTGCTGAATAACGATCAACCTTGGTTGATGTGTCCTATGTTCTGGGCACCTGGGTTCCAACTGCATCCATATGCAATTGTTTTTTCATTTACAGTTGTGCCTAGGACAATTCGTGTCCTCGCTCGCTCCAACCACATGGACATTTACCTTCTCATTCAAAGCATATTTGCTTCTGACAGGGATTATATTAGTATTTCGACAATAACGGAGCGCATTCTGGTTATTCAATTATTCTCATCTGATCCACGTTTTGTTTATTAGTTCAGTGCAACCTATCCCCTGGGCAGCTCCACCGGAGAACAAGAGCTGATGGTCACCGTCTCACCGACAAAGCCCGAGAGCCGGCCGGCTAGCCCAAATCCGGCATGCCTATTCTCAACTTTTGGGGTGTTTGTGCGGGTGCTCGTGTCGGCGTGGTTCTCGCGGATTCCGGCCGTTTCTTCCTCCGGCACGCTGCTGCGCCGTCACGTCTCCCCTCGTCGCGGATCGGACGACGTACGCCGGACTCGCCGGGAACGGCGGGCAGCGCGTCTCGCACTGGGCGCACGAGGGAAGCTGAGACGGGAGAGGGGCTCGCGACCATCCGCGCTGATCCCGGCCGCACAGGTCCGATCCGACGGTCAGGAGGGACCCCAGGGGTGGTCGGTATTTCATTTACCGTCCACCCCTGGCGTCCGGTCCGGCCGGCGCCATCGGCCACACGGTCGCCGCGCCGCGCCGTCCATGTCTCCGCCGCCCGCTTTCCCAGGCCCAGAATAGCCGCAACGTGTTCCAGGCTTCCATCTTCCCTGGGGAGAAGATCTACTGCCTGCCTCCATGACACCGACGCGCGGTGGAAGCCGTCGCGGCGGCGCACGCGCGCGGCTTGACGGACGGCTGGGCGGACGTGTTGGAACTCAGGTCGTGTACGTTGCCAGCGTGCGCGTCCGGCGACCGGAGTGGATCTCCGATGTCTGTACGACGGCGGCGCCGCGGCGCGACGGGCGTAAGCGCCACTGGAACACCGTGTCGCGGCGTGCTCGGAGGCCGGCTGGCGCTGCAGGGCAGCGGCCTCGTCGGTGCAGCGACGCGCAGCGCCGTCACATGTGCTGCCTGCTGGTGCTATAGATTGGAACGGAGGCGTCTCCGGTCACCTCGATCTGCTGCCTGCTGATGAAGTGCTCCGATCCCCCGAGAATCATCAGTGGCGAGCTCTACTGCCAGAGAACATGAAGCAGCTGGCCATCTCCTGGGTAGGCCCACCGGAGAACATGAAGCAGCTGGCCATGTACGCGAAGATCAGCTTGAAGTAACACTCTGAAGAATGCACATTTGCATCAGCTGACCAAACAGAATTTCAGAATGTCACGCGCGTCTCCTCGTCAAGACTCAAGGCGAACTGACTATTCAGGTCACACTCCATGCAGTCTTCCAGGTGCAGCGCCCAGTGACTCTGTGAGCTCGAGCTCCTGCAAGACGACGCCATCATATCCGCTGCGCGCGTGGTTGCGCCGAGTCCCCCACGCGTTCGGCGGCCACGAGCACCCGGCGCTGCTAGACTTGCTGCAAACGCCGGCCGGGATGCCGTCGGCACCGATCGAGCAAAAGCGCAGATCGAAGCGCCTGTCGTGCCGCCGGCGACCTCCAACAACGCCGCTCGCTTCGCCATGCTCTCTCCGTCTCGCGCTATCCGTGCCATCGAACCAGGAAAACGGCTAAGTCCAAGTGTGATCCCTTATTATCTAAGCCGCAAGCGTCCAATCTGACGGCTGCTTGGAGCCCAAGGGGAAGGGGTGGTCGGTAAATGAAATACCGTCCACCCCGGACCTGGGGCATGGGGAAGACTCCATGCGCCCTGGCTCTGCTCCGGTGCTCCCTGCCTCGCCAGTCGCCATGCCCGAGCGCCGCCGCGTTCCTGCTGCTACTGGCGACGCTCCAGCCGGCCGCCTTCTCACCCAGAGCGCCACCGTGTCCCAAGAGCTACTCAAGATCAGGCGGACGGAGGTTGTGCGCCACGACACGAGCTCCGCCTCCGCCGCCGTCGGCTCGCGGCGCGCGATTCCCAGTCCTTCCCGGCACCCCCGCTGTCCGTCCTCCTGCCTCCGCGACGCGAACTCAACACGCTCCCTGCGTTCTCCCGGAACGCCTCGACGTCCACGGCACTCTCCGCCAAGGGCGGCGCTGGGACTGTCCCGGAGGTCGCGTGCGCGCTCGCGCTCTGCCGCCCAGCCACGGCCTGCGGGTCCTGCGTCGCCACGGCGTTCCAGGCGCCCCAGCAGCTGTGCACCTACAACAAGGACGCCACCGTCTACCACGACCACCTGCTACCTCCTCTTCTCCAACACCAACTTCCTCGACGGCACCGCCGGCAACGACAACGAGCTCATCCTCATGAACGCGCAGAACGTAAGCTCATCGGTCAAGGTGTTCGACGCCGCCGTCGGCGTGCTCCTCAACGCCACCGCCGACCACGCGGCAGCGAACACTTCCAGGCTCTTCGCCACGGGGAAGGACTAGGAGGTGTTCGATAACTCCGACGGTGAGACTGCCCGTCGCCGCTCGCGATCCATGCCGCCGTGGCACGGAACGGAAACGACCAGGTCCATATGTGGTATCCTTTAAAATCCCGGCCGTACACCTCCAATCCGACGTCTGACAGGGCCCAAGGGGGGGTGGTCGGTAAATGAAATACCGTCCACCCCCGACCCTAGCCAGGACCCTAGCCAGGAGCGTCATGAGTTTGAGCGCCGCCTCGGCCCCGTGCCTCGCCAGAGCGCCGCCGCGTTCCGGCTGCCACTCGCGGCGCTCCTGCCAGGTCACCCGCTGCCACGTCGTTGTTGAGGTCATGCGTTACAGCACTGGCCACCCGTCCGCGCTAGCTGACGACGTCGTGTCACTGCGCGCCCCGGATGCCGGCGAGACTTGGACCATCGTCTCCGGCGCCGGCGCCGTCGATGCCGCGCAGGATTGTTTGAGGCGCCCAGGAGCTAGCACATACGCAGGCGGGAGCAAACTGATCGATTAGAACAGTATGAGGACAGAGTGCCAATGCCTGCACGCTGCAGAACAGCAGGTTCAGAGTTGCAATCATCAATTACATAATTGGCCCTTCTTCAGCTTTGGGAAATGAATGTATCAGGTTACTGACTAGTGACTACCAACTTCTCTTGCAGCTGGTTGCAACATTCATAGACAGCATCAGTGAGTGCGCAGTTCCCTGACAAAAAGAACTCTGAAGAATGCACATTTGCATCAGCTGACCAAAGATTCAGAGGGCACGTGTGTCTGCTCGTCAAGATTCAGAGTGGCAGAGTGGACCTGCTAGCTCAAGGCGCCGCCTGCCTGACGCCGATGCCAGCAGCAGTGGAGGCGCGCGCGTCGTTCTGCGTCCCGGGCACTCGGCCGGCGGCTCATTCCATTCCAGTTCATGCATGCCTGGCGACGCCGCCGGCCTTTTCAATCTTCCCATAGCATCCCCAAATGGCATTTTCACATGTGGGGACGGTACTTGGAACGAAGCCAGGTTTTGAAACTTCTCGCGAACATTTTAATTTTTTTTATCTTCTCACCGATATTATTCCAACTGCATGAAATAAGACACACTAAAATACCACTAATTCGATAGGCTTGCAATGGCAACAAGGGTTACATTTTATTTTGCCTCATACTTTATGCACATTTATTATTTCATTTAAATGCATCAACGGCAAATAGGAAAGGCCAATGAATTAAAATAAGATGTAACTCCATACATGGTTGTAAGAAAGTGGAAGTGTGGAATATGCTTGTTTTTCGCGAACAAATTGAAGGTAACAATTTGATTTACCAAACTAAGGGACGTTAAAAGTTTGGTGGTTGTATCAAATGAACGTGTGCAAACTGAAGGGCGCTAAAAGTTTGATCTGTGGTGTATGGGTGTCAAAGGTGCTTTCAAATATGAAAAAAAAA
>OAMR01000052.1:2808366-2838152 GCA_900205405.1 Echinochloa crus-galli
TTTTTTTTTCATATTTGAAAGCACCTTTGACACCCATACACCACAGATCAAACTTTTAGCGCCCTTCAGTTTGCACACGTTCATTTGATACAACCACCAAACTTTTAACGTCCCTTAGTTTGGTAAATCAAATTGTTACCTTCAATTTGTTCGCGAAAAACAAGCATATTCCACACTTCCACTTTCTTACAACCATGTATGGAGTTACATCTTATTTTAATTCATTGGCCTTTCCTATTTGCCGTTGATGCATTTAAATGAAATAATAAATGTGCATAAAGTATGAGGCAAAATAAAATGTAACCCTTGTTGCCATTGCAAGCCTATCGAATTAGTGGTATTTTAGTGTGTCTTATTTCATGCAGTTGGAATAATATCGGTGAGAAGATAAAAAAAATTAAAATGTTCGCGAGAAGTTTCAAAACCTGGCTTCGTTCCAAGTACCGTCCCCACATGTGAAAATGCCATTTGGGGATGCTATGGGAAGATTGAAAAGGCCGGCGGCGTCGCCAGGCATGCATGAACTGGAATGGAATGAGCCGCCGGCCGAGTGCCCGGGACGCAGAACGACGCGCGCGCCTCCACTGCTGCTGGCATCGGCGTCAGGCAGGCGGCGCCTTGAGCTAGCAGGTCCACTCTGCCACTCTGAATCTTGACGAGCAGACACACGTGCCCTCTGAATCTTTGGTCAGCTGATGCAAATGTGCATTCTTCAGAGTTCTTTTTGTCAGGGAACTGCGCACTCACTGATGCTGTCTATGAATGTTGCAACCAGCTGCAAGAGAAGTTGGTAGTCACTAGTCAGTAACCTGATACATTCATTTCCCAAAGCTGAAGAAGGGCCAATTATGTAATTGATGATTGCAACTCTGAACCTGCTGTTCTGCAGCGTGCAGGCATTGGCACTCTGTCCTCATACTGTTCTAATCGATCAGTTTGCTCCCGCCTGCGTATGTGCTAGCTCCTGGGCGCCTCAAACAATCCTGCGCGGCATCGACGGCGCCGGCGCCGGAGACGATGGTCCAAGTCTCGCCGGCATCCGGGGCGCGCAGTGACACGACGTCGTCAGCTAGCGCGGACGGGTGGCCAGTGCTGTAACGCATGACCTCAACAACGACGTGGCAGCGGGTGACCTGGCAGGAGCGCCGCGAGTGGCAGCCGGAACGCGGCGGCGCTCTGGCGAGGCACGGGGCCGAGGCGGCGCTCAAACTCATGACGCTCCTGGCTAGGGTCCTGGCTAGGGTCGGGGGTGGACGGTATTTCATTTACCGACCACCCCCCCCTTGGCCCTGTCAGACGTCGGATTGGAGGTGTACGGGGTGGTCGGTAAATGAAATACCGTCCACCCCCGACCCTAGCCAGGACCCTAGCCAGGAGCGTCATGAGTTTGAGCGCCGCCTCGGCCCCGTGCCTCGCCAGAGCGCCGCCGCGTTCCGGCTGCCACTCGCGGCGCTCCTGCCAGGTCACCCGCTGCCACGTCGTTGTTGAGGTCATGCGTTACAGCACTGGCCACCCGTCCGCGCTAGCTGACGACGTCGTGTCACTGCGGGCCCCGGATGCCGGCGAGACTTGGACCATCGTCTCCGGCGCCAGCGCCGTCGATGCCGCGCAGGATTGGTTGAGGCGCCCAGGAGCTAGAACATACGCAGGCGGGAGCAAACTGATCGATTAGAAGTTAGAACGGTATAAGATTAGAGGACAGAGTGTCAATGCCCGCATGCTGCAGAACAGCAGGTTCAGAGTTGCAATCAAATTGGCCCTTCATCAGCTTTGGGAAATGAATGTATCAGGTTACTGACTACCAACTTCTCCTGCAGCTGGTTGCCACATTCGTAGACAACATCAGTGATGCGCAGTTCCCTGACAAAAAGAACTCTGAATAATGGACATTTGCATCAACTGACCAAAGATTCAGAGTGGCACGCGTGTCTGCTCGTCAAGATTCAGAGCGGCGGAGTGGATCTGCTAGCTCAAGGCGCCGCCCGCCGGACGCCGATGCCAGAAGCAGTGGAGGCGCGCGCGTCGTTCAGCGTCCCAGGCTCCCGGCCGGCGGCTCATTCCATTCCAGTTCATGCATGCTTGGCGGCGCCGCCGGCCTTTTCAATCTGCCCATGAATAGCATCCCCAAAATGGCCTCACATACAATTTCTCCGTTTGATAGTGACACTTTGTTGAAACCCAAATGTGACAATTTGATTTATACCAAACTAAGGGACGTTAAAAGTTTGGTGGTTGTATCAAATGAACGTGTGCAAACTGAAGGGCGTTAAAAGGTTGATCCGTGGTGTGTGGGTGTAAAAGGTGCATCCAAATGTGAAAAAAAATACCAAGCATTTATTATTTCATTCAAATGCATCCGTGGCAAATAGGAAAGGTCGAGGAATTAAAATAAAATGTAACTCCACATGGTTGTATGAAGCGGAGGTGTGGAATATGCTTGTTTTTTCGCCGACAAATTGAAGATAACAATTTGATTTATCAAACTAAGGGACGTTAAAAGTTTGGTAGTTGTATCAAATGAACGAACGTGTGCAAACTTAAGGCGTTAAAAATTTGATTTGTGGTGTGTAGGTGTAAAAGGAGCTGGTGTAAAAGGTGCTTCCAAATGTGAAAAAAAGTTACCAAGCATACATGTCATATGCTGTTGCTTGTCCTCCTAGGAGGCAAGTTTGACGACTGTATGATTCAGACCGATAGATTCATATGTTTGATTGCTGAACGCGCATGCCGCGCGCGCAGTCGCCGATAGGTGTGCCGCGCTGATTGCCTTTCACTTGGACAGTTTTGGGTTAGCTTGTCCGTCTGGGACTAATCGAACCCACCAAGCGGAGCAACGGGCGGCGTGGCCTTTAGTTGTGGACCGATTGGACCAGTGTATGATAACGTGACAAGTCGACCGCAGCCATTCTTCCTTTGATCTCTGAAAAAAACGCGCATGCCGCGCGCGCAGTCGCCGATTGGGGTCCCGCGCTGGTGGCCTTTCACTTGGACAGTTTTGGGCTAGTTTGTCCATGTGGGACTAATCGAACTAACCAAGCGGAGCAACAGGCGGCGCGGCCTTTAATTGTAGGCCTATTGGGCCAGTGTGTGATGACGCGACAAGTCGACCACGGCCCAACGAGAGCCTGGCCCAATAAGCCTCGTCTGTCTCTCTTCTTCCTCCCTCCAGCGGGCCGCTCGCTGTCGTTTGTTCCCGCCGCCGCCGGCGAACCCATCGAGGCTCGAGCGGCCGCTTCCCGCGCGGTTTTTTCCCCGCAGGGGTCCCTTGGGAAATGCCATGACATTTACATCAAAAGCACCAGATTATCGCCTCAATTTTGTTATTTTTTACTTTTCTTCCTGGTAGTTGGTACGTGCTTAGGAATATCAAAATGCTAGCATGTGTCTCGAGTTACTTCATGATTTATTTTCCAAGCTCAAAAATTTTTGGTGTCCGTTTTCACAAGCTGAAAGCACTTAAGATCTCAAAAAAGAGTTTTTTTTATTTGTCTTGCTGAGTTTTTTTAATGTATTATTATGTAATATACGACTAGTGTGACTTTGGACTGCTTCTTCCGTAGTGCTCCTTTCAAAAAAAGAGAAAAAACGGTTCAGCATTTTGTGTGCCTTGAATATTTGGCTGCATCCGAAACATGCAGACTTCTGTTGCTGCACCTTCTTTTACACACAATCTGGTAAACATCCAAATAAAATCATACACTACATACCAGTGAATCCTGAATCAACAATGCATTGGAGAAAAGATCATTGGACTGCTTCAGCCTGGGTCTTTCTTTACCTACCCTGCAAACCACAAGCAAAAATAAATTACTGACATCGGCTTTAGAGAATACCAGTTCGTATGAGCTTTTGCTAGAACCAAAGACTTCGTCACCTGCCATCCTGTTCGTCAGTGTGGCAAGCAGATGGCATTGTCGCAGAGTATGGCATTTTTTTCCACAACGGGTATCCCGAATTTCATTCCCAAATGGCAACGAAACTACAAAGTTTTATATAGTCACTGCCTGTTTGAACCCAACTAGGCTCCTCATCTAGCCATACCCAACTGAGCTATTGTTACACAGAGGGTAACAACAGCCCAGCTGCCCAAAAACACGCTGTAGTCACCAATTGAACCTACAGCAGGTAAGAACTATCCACCAAAAAAACAAAACCTCCCAAGCTCCACAGAGAGCACCAGTTAACTGTTTACAACTTTCCAGAAAACATTACTACCAACACAAGCCTAACAGCTATGAACTACCCCCGCTTTGCGCTCAACTTGGACCAGCTTTTACTGAAGTAGCACCACCCCAGTATCCACTTGCTCCGCTTCCTGGGAGTGGAACTGGATTGCCGCAGCCTTGAGCATTTCCACGGCCTGCTCCATAGCGCCTTTATCCTCGCCTTTCTGCAGCCCTGCCTAGTAAGAGAGAAAAGAACAGGCCAAACAGATAATTTCAGTTGGTGATCTGATCTTTTTATTTTCAAAGCACACATTATTACGAGATTTCCAAATAGCCCAAATAATGGCAGCCAAGCCCGCCATATGTAAATTTTTCCAATGTGGAATGTAAGTTTTTATCCAGGTCCAATACTGGTCAATGGCCCGCAGAGTATGGCATTGGTTGGGATATTGTCCCCGGCCATCCGTTCGAGTACACCTGATGCGTTCAGGATTCTAATGTTCAGTTCAGTTTTCTTGATAAAATGTCCAGGATTCAGAGCCATGTTCTCGAGCCATCTACTTCCAAGTTATAATACCTGAACTATATGTCTTGTTTGCGGCGTTGATCAAGTTGCAGGTTTCCCGCTGGATCTCAGTCCACTGGTTGTTGCCGTACCTGAATTCGTCGAGAAAGGAAGGATGAGCGAGTCTCTGTTTGCAAATGTTCAGAGGTGAAGGGCAGGGCAAGTTTCAGGTTCTGTGAATGGCTAAATGCTCACCCAACAACCCCGAAGTCATATCGTTCGTCCAGGTGCCACGATTGCATCTCGCTTTCGGTGGTGTGGAACACTGTAGAGGGATGGGAATTGGTATAATGGATTGGTTGATTGTATTGTATTGAGGCCTTGGCCGGTATATATAGAGTACAAGACTTGGAGGGCAAGACTGCTCCGTGGATACATATGGCAGTCCAGGATTCTATCCTAACATACCATCTATACTCTAACATCCCCCCGCAGTCACAGCGGGAGCACAGCAGACGGTGAGACTGGAGGAGAAGCCGAAGGTAGGAACCAAACGGACTGACATCCCCCCGCAGTTGTAGCGTCGGTGCAGTGTGGATGCTGCGACTGGAGAGAAAACCGGCGAGGAACTCATGCGGATGGCAGCCCTTTGTGCCGATGTCGATGAAGCCGAGACGAGGACGAGTAGCCGTGGTCGAGGAAGTCGTGCGAAGAGTAGCCGTGGTCGAGGTAGAGCTGTTGAGGTCGCCCAGGGTAAGGAGCCGCAGGAAGCCGCAGGCGCACGAGGAGGCGCCATGGTGGAGGTGTAACGGAGAAGACGCCGGAGACGAAGATGGCGACGCGTCGAGGCAGTTGAAGAGGGGGTCGATGCCGAAGTCAACGCAGACACGACATCGGGCGACACATCCCCAGGTTTGCCAGACCCGTGAATGCATCGGGGACGATGGCACGCACCGGTGTTGCCAATACCGACGTGCGAGGGAGACGGCACCAACAAGACGTTGTTGTCTGAGGGACCAGCAAAGAAGGCCTCCATGACGGTCGCAGGCGCAGTCGACGGGGTAGAAGATGCCGATGCAGTCCGCAGTTGCTGGAGTAGACGAAGGGGTAGGAGTGGACGGCGACGATGGCGACAAGGCGGTGCTGGACGAAGCGAATAGGTAACCCCGGACGATCTGGCGCAAGGCCTGATGATACGGAGAACGCGGCGGCGGAGCTCGAAGAAGGCGACGAAGAACTCGAACAGCTCGGTGAAGACCATGTGCGCGCAAGGCGCGCACTGGCGTAGTCGTAGACGATGTCGGAGACGCGGTCGAAGAGGCCGGCGTGGACGAAGTCGAGGACGCAGTCGACGGCGGTGAAGATGCAACAACGAGGACCAGGGAGGGCGGCACTGCAGCCCGAAGAGGCGATGCAGCCGCAACCCTCGTGTCGGCGGAGGTGCACGTGCTGAGGACATCCGTCCCAAATCCGCACATGTCGCGCCAATTGGTTGATCAGACCGAGGGCGCACGGAGACGACGGACGACGATGCAGCGCAGATCGGAGGAGTGGCGGCGATGTCGGGGACGACCGGCGCAAAGACCATGTTGCAGGGGGGCCTGGCGACGCTGCGGATGGTGCACCAGTGCGCACCGTACGCCAGCCCGAGCGACATGGTGGTGAAGAAGAACAGCCGGTGACGATGTCGAGGTAGGTGCACGGGATCGACGGGGGGTGGGCGACTCAATCTCGAGCAGTGCTCGAGTAAAAATCAGAGAAAATACCAAAAACAATAAATCAGCAGCAGATCGTGTAGAACCTCTGGGTGCACGTAGCACCGGCCACTCATCCTCCTCTTATCTCTTTCTCCAGCCAGGTCGGACATGAGCCGCGGCGCGACGAAGGGGACGGGGCGTAGCGGAGGTGCTGCCATGAAGTCCGCCGGCGACGAGGTGGACGACCGCGCAGGGGCTCGTGCTGCCTCCACGGCAGTACGGGTAGTGCACGGGCGCCGCCAGGAGACCGCGGCTGCCACCATGGCAGCACGGGTCGAGGTCGTCAGCGGCTTTCATGGCGGATGGCGAGGTACGACACGATCTGTTGTTGCTTGACGCGACGAAGAACGCGGCGGATCAGGGAGGCCGCCGCAGGGGTAGGAGGGGGGCGCGGCCCCCGGCGGAGGTCATGGAGAACCTCCCCGGGGGCGCGCTAGGGGGGCGTCGAGGGGCCTCGCTGGAGGCGCGCCGTGAGGGACGGCCGGCGGCGGCGCGAGAGGAAGGAGGCGCCGAGAGAGCAACGGAAGAGTAGGGTTTGTGGCCAAGATCTAAACCTAAACTCGTGATACCGTGTAGAGGGATGGGAATTGGTATAATGGATTGGTTGATTGTATTGCATTGAGGCCTTGGCCCGTATATATAGAGTACAAGACTTGGACGGCAAGACTCCTCCGTGAATACATATGGCAGTCCAGGATTCTATCCTAACATACTCCCTCCGGTTTCATATTAGAAGTCCTTTAGGACAACGACACGGTCACCAAAGCATAACTTTGACTTCTCTTTTTTATAAAAATATTTCTTGAAAAGTTATATATGTATACTTTTATGAAAGTAATTTTCAAGACCAATCTATATATATGATTTTCACATTTCTAAACTTAACGACTTAAATGTTATTCATGATTTATACTCCCAATGTTTGACTCAAACCTTGTCCAAAAGAACTTCTAAGAGCATGGTTAATAGTTTAGCCGGCTGGCCGGCTGTATGCCAGGCCATGCGCCTGCTGCTGCGCCCGCTGCGGGCTGCGAGCCAGCGGCTGGCATTTCACAGGCCCACAAGCAGCGGTCCAAGCTAAGGTTTCAGCCGGCGGTAAGCAAAACGCCCGCTTTCTTCTCTCTCATCTCCTCTCTCTCCTCCACGTAGGATTCAGTCAGCTTGCAGCCTGTTATAATACTTGCTCTAGTATGACACCAGACGGAGTACCATCTATACTCTAACAAACACGACATCGACGAACCGGCGCAGGCTGAGCCTGACGATGGGTGTCCCGAGACGCTGTCCCACTCGCTGTCCCGAGAAGGTATCAATCATCACGAGAGAAACAAAAAATAATAATAATAATAAAGGGGCATTGCCAACACGAGTTTTTACGTTCTTGATAATGTCAGCAAAATGTTTATGCTATTTGGTTACAAGTAGCCACAACTTATTGACCCACGTGATTGATGGTAAACAAAAGTTCATTGGTAGTCGAAATTTTATTCCAGAATCAGCTGGATTTACTTTCATAATTTGTGTTTTCCTCCAGCACTGTGAGCAGCTTTTACAGTTGAGAGACCAAGAGCTGGTGCCTCAAGTGCTTCTCAGTCAAGGGGAAATTGGCTAGTAGGAACCTAAAATAGAATAATTTTTTTGACCCGAGAGCTGTTTAGCTAACCTCGTTATCCACTGAACTTAATTTGTTGACCTTTAGGGGTTGTGCTTCGTTTGATGGATTATTGGTCTTCAGGTTCAGTGGTGCGAATTCTTTTAGCATCAGGCGTCAAAGCTCTTGTTCTTTTCCTAATTTGATCGTTGCTGTCAAGTTTTATTGGGCTTGTCCGTAAGCTGGTAAGACCTGAATGTTTAACTTGCAGTGCAAGTGAAGAATGGACGTGGTTCCTTTCGTGCCTTCAAAATTTCCAACCATCCATTTCCGGTAAATCAAGATCGCCAACCATCCATTTCCGGTAAACCTTTCTGTATTCTAATTTCCAGTTTAGTCTCCTTTTACACACAACTTATGTGTTGTGCTTTCTGAATAAATTGAAGGCAAGTGTGACATATGCGGGGTTGCACTAGGTGGAGTTGGCCAAAATCATGGGTATTTGATTTTTGTGAGTACAAATGTAAAATGTGCTTTCAAATCAAATATGAAAAAAAATTTTACCCATGCATATATATAACATGTCATATGCTGTGGCTTGCCCTCGGAGGAGTTGGCCAAAGTTATGGGGATTTGATCATATATAATATGGTTCATCCTCCTCCTAGGCGGCAAGTTTGGCGGCTGTATGATTCAACCAGTAGATTCATAGTTTGGATTGCAGAACGCGCATGCCGCACGCGCAGTCGCCGATCGGTGTGCAACGCTGGTTACCTTTCAGCTGGGCACCTTTGGGTTTGCTTGTCCGTGTGGGACTAATTGAACCCACCAAGCGGAGCAACGGGCGGGCGGGCGGCCACCCCCGAGGCCTTTAACTGCGGGCCGGTTGGGCCGCGGCGTCCTGCTGTTGGGCCTGTTAGGCCTTTTTCTCTTCAGTGTGAATTGTTTGGGTGGTGCGTGCTCGGCGACCGGCGTGGAGCCGTGGATCTCCGATGTGGATAGGAGCATAGGGCGGCGCCGCGGCGTGACGGGCATCAGCGTCCCATCGGAACACCGTGTCGCTGGAGACCGGCTGGCGCTGCAGGGCAGCGGCCTCGTCCGAGCAGCTAGCGACGACGCGTGCCGGCGCCTTCGTATGTGACGGTGCTATGTGCGTATAAATTGGAACGGCGGCGTCTCCGGTCACCTCTGCCAGTAGCGAAACCGGCCGGGCACCTCTGTGTTGGTGAAATCCCCGTATCAAGGTCGAGCATCATCAGTGGCGAAAACCGGGGCACTGCACCGGCCAGTTGAGGAACAGGCACGGCACGGACACATGCTCTGCCTCTCGGCGCCATGCATGTCCGTGCTTCCTCTCCGGTCCACCTCTGTGCCGGGAGGCAGCTTCAGTTTCTCGTCCTGATGCGGAACAAGTTTTCTGGGTCCATCCCCCAACACCTCGGCAACTGCAAGTACCTTGGGCAACGGTGCCGTGCAGACGTGCGGTGGCGAACCGGCGGCCAGCGCCTTGGAAGCTGACGCTGTTCCAGAATCCAGAACCTGTACATGGAAATCAACGACGTGCTCGGGTGCCTCAGCGACGAGAAGATCGTCGGCAGAGGCGGCGCCGGCACGGTCTACCGCTGCGCGACACGCGGCGGCGCGGTGGTGGCGGTGAAGCGCCTGCCGGGCCCCGGCCGCCGCGACCACGGGTTCCGCGCCGAGGTGGAGTCCTGCAGACGCTCGGCGGCGTCCGGCACCGCCACATCGTGCGTGGAGGTCAACAACCTGCTGCTCTGCGAGTACATTCCGGCGAGGTCGCTGGCCGGCGTCCTGCACGGCGCCCGCGGCGCGGCTGGGCTGGGGCGCCAGGCTCCGCGTCGACACAGTGACGGCGCGCGCTGCTATCTGCTAGTCTGCTACCACGAGTACTCGCTCACCCGGGATCCTGCACCGCGACGTCAAGTCCAGCAACATCCTGCTGGACGCGGCCATGGAGGCGCACGTCGCCGACTTCGGCGTCGCCAAGTTCCTCCGCCGCGGCGCCTCCGGCTCCGGCGCAGTGGCGGCGGAGGAGTGCGCATCCGGTACCCCGGCGCCGACTCCACCGCCACCACGTTGTCCGCCGAGCTCTGGCAGCGACACCAGGCGCATTTCGCGGCGCAGCCAGGGTCGGGGGTGGACGGTATTTCATTTACCGACCACCCCGGGTCCCTGACAGCCGTCAGATCGGACACGTTCGGCTATGATTCGGAAGGACAGCCTGTTGACTTGGCCATTTTCCTGCCGCGACGGGCGCTGCGGCCTGCGGGAGGGCGCCGTGCAGCGCGACGGCGTGTGTTGAGAGAAAAATACCGGTGCTGATTGCAAAGGAGGCCGTCTGATGCACTAGCATTCTTTTTTTGTCAGGATTCAAGCGAGCCCATTCCCAACCTGACCGTCCAAACTGTGCAAGCAGAGTACGCATACACGCTGCGGGCGGACGAGAAGACGGACACGTACAGCTTCGGCGTGAGGCCGGCACGCCGTGCCAAGGCCGTCGAACGCCGGCTGTCTGTCGTGCGCCCAGTAACTAAAGCTAAGATATGAAAGAAGACATACTTGAACTTGGACAACCAGCTGTTGGCGTGAGCAAACAGCATCCTGTTTTCTTTCCAAAAGATAACGCACCCAATTTTACTCTTCAGCGCACAAGGATTTGGGGCAAGTAAATTGGAATACAAGGCTCAGATCTACTATATCACAACCGGCAGTAGCTACGTTGACAAATGCCTGGCGTATCTCTGCTGTTTTAAGACAAAAAAGGCAGCACTGCTTCTGAACCAAAAAAGCTCATATTACACGCGCATCATCATAAAATCACATTACACGTGCTGTATGACACAACAGCCTGCAGAGGCAATCAAAACATGGCAGTTACAGGGTCGACGTGGTTGAATTTACCGCCTGCGCATTCCCCTCCCACCACGACCTCGCATTGCACCTCCACCACGGCCAGCCATTGCACCAGCTGCAGCATCACCTTGTGCGCTCTCGGACTAGAGTATCCCACGATTTGAAGAAATAAAAAAGAAACACCAATTAGAATACATGGAGCACCGACTGCTATACAAAACATCGAGAAATTGTTTGGAAAGCACCCAAAATAGATGGCAAAATATCTAATACAAACTTAGCAACAATCTAAATTCAAAGACAAGGGACACAAGTTAGCAACAATCTAAATTCAAATGCTTCATTTTTTCTAGCCTGATGAATGAAGTCCCAATTCCCATATCTTCAACAAATCATTTCTATGACCATTTTTGCTTATACTGATCCAGCAGAGTGGATGCATTGCATTTACTTATATGCACAGATGAAGGAAAGTGCATTGCCAAAAGAAAATGAAATTCCCAACTCCACAAATAAAGAAGAGAGTATAGGCTGCGCTTTCTACTATAAGGGACAGACATTTGCAAGTCTCCTTACCTTTGGGTTTTTCACTGTTTCATCAACACTAAGAATAAGGCAGGAAGCTTCTGTTGCGGCATTTATAGCATTGATCTGAACAACAATGTATTCCGGATATTAAAAGAACATGTCAATTTAAGAATTCATGGACACTTCAATGCAAACGAATAAAGCCAAATGCTAAAATACCTTCACAACAGCAGGTTCCCACACAAAGTTTGCAAAGGAATCAGCAATTCCGCCAGTGTTTATGTCTACACCATAATTAGCACCTTCACCTGATACAAAATGAATGGTGAATCAGATATCAGTAAACTGGATAGCTTTGCAGCATCACAACTTAACTGACATGTATAGAAGCATACACTAAGCTCAATCTTAAGGGGGGCAAACCTGATGCATGTTTCTGCCTGAGCTTATTGAGCACATCAGTCGCGTCAAATCCAGCATTATCACAAAGTTGTCGTGGAATAACCTGCAGGATGATTTTATTTCAAATGAGTGGAATTCACTTCGCATCATACGATATGTTTGACAATAAAATTGCATCTCTGTATGCACCAGGGGTCCATCAACTTGTAAGGAGGTATCACTTAGGTCCATCAACTCTGAAAGTGCATTTTTGGGTCCATAAACTTTTTAAGTGATTCACCATAGGTCCATACCCCTTCGTTTATGTTTGTATTTTACAAAAACCTCCCTCTATTTCTTTTTCTTTCACATGGACAGCCTTGCGCCGCCGCTCAAGCAGACCACTTTGTTCTTGTCAGGATAAAACAACCCGGACACCAGCCGCCGCCCTCATGGCCCTCCCCTTCGTCTTGCCGCTAGCCCAACAGCTTCACCTCGTGCTAGAACGCACGGGCGGCTACCCCTTCTCGTCTATCTCCACCCCCTCCCGATCTTCCCCTTGGCAATGGCGTCTCGGCCGACGGCAACTCACGGTGGCGAGGCGGCATGGTGCACGGCGGTGGTGGGAGGGGCAGGGCGCGCGGTGGTGCTGGCCTGGCCACGGCCACCTCAACGGCCCATGCGGCGGACCTCGTCGGCGCTGCGCGGCGCACGGCGCGGCCGGCGAAGAGCGAAGCCGTGAGGGCGGCGGCTGGTGTCCGGGGACGGCGAGCTGGTGCTGGTCTGCTTGAGCGGCGGCGCAAGGCTGTCCATGTGAAAGAAAAAGAAATAGAGGGAGGTTTTTGTAAAATACAAACATAAACGAAGGGGTATGGACCTATGATAAATCACTTAAAAAGTTTATGGACCCAAAAATGCAGTTTCTGAGTTCATGGACCTATTTGATACTTCGCTACAAGTTAATGGACTAACGGTGTATTTTACTCTAAAAAAAATCAATCACCACTGCAGCCCTTCCTGACAGAGCATCAAACACAATAATTAAAAGATAATAGACAAATACATAGCTAGTGTTGGACCGACATGAAACATCACAATGCACATTTTCTAGATTTCACCAAAACTTAAAACCTTACGTTCTAAGTATCTTCGTTCAGAATAAAAGGAAAAGGAGCATCTTGTATCCGTTCCCTATAATGATCATTTTCTTCTTTAAAGATATGCTCAGGCTACAGCCAAACTACAGTCAAGTCTATCCAGCAAGTTAAGTGTTTTGTCCTTCCTTTCATGGCAAATGGACAACAGCCAAATCAACAAGAGGTTGCAATACCACATTATCATCATGGATTTAACAAAGGAGATTCCTTGCTTTAGATGAAAAAAATTCAAATGCAGTGTATAGATTAAAACATCCCTGAAAGAATTAAGGAAACAAAAGTATGGATTGGATATATGTAATATGTACCTCAAGGGCTTTAGCAAATGAATTTACAAAGAACTGAGACTTCCCAGCAATGGTCCGCGCATGTTGTCTGAGGTACTTGCTTATTTCCATCTATACAAAACATAAAACATCAACCCAAAATTCTATGAAAAGCTGAATGGTTCATCTTGACAAGTTGAGCACTAAACATACATCAATTGCACCACCCCCCGGCACAACCGTAGAGTTCTTAAGAGCTCTCCTCACAATCATGATGGCATCATGGAGACTTCGTTCAGCTTCCTCAATAAACTACAGGATTAGAAAAAATTAAGCATGTTCATTTAACTTTGTCACAACCACAAATAGGTATTGAGATGTGTAACGATAGACTACCTGGTCAGCACCACCACGGAGGACAATAGTTGCTGTCTGACCAGAAGGGCAGCCACTAAATATGTTGAATCTTTCATTGCCTACTTGTTTTTCCTCAAATACCTCACAAGAACCAAGCACCTTTCAAAGAGAAATCAGCTTGCATTTAGTACCAGGCAAGTGATATTAGCCCTAAATGTCCAGTTGACAATCCAACAAGAACAGGTGATTCAACAGATCACAAGCAATTTTTTTTTAAAAAAAATGGGCATCTTTACCTCATCAATAACATTATTTACAGAAGTTTGAACAGTTCCACCAGTTGCTGCAGCCACTCGTTGCAAATCCTCTTCTGTGACACGGCCCGCACAGAAAATGTCTCGGTCTGCAAAATACTGTAGAGGACCAATATCTGAGATAGGATGCAGAAGTAAATGTCAGGAAACCAGGACAGTTACAATAAGAAAACCCAGGATACCTGTGTTGCAAGATCACCAATAGCCAGCCGAGACAGAACTATCTTTGCTCCACTTTTTACACATTTATCCAGTTTGTCATAAATAATGTTCCATTCAGCATCAACAATTGATTGGTATTGCAGAGGGTCTGATAACCTGCAGGTATAGTGGCAGCAATTAAAAATTGAAAGGCATAGAGCAAC
Source organism: Echinochloa crus-galli (assembly GCA_900205405.1). NCBI lineage: Eukaryota > Viridiplantae > Streptophyta > Magnoliopsida > Poales > Poaceae > Echinochloa > Echinochloa crus-galli. Next base: position 2,822,628 of record OAMR01000052.1, read on the forward strand.
ATAAGTAAAGATTGTAACACAAATTCTGCACTGTAGGAGGTGGGGCTTGAGGGTACCTGATCTCTGCATTTTCTTTCTCAGATTTTAGTTCTAGTTCAATGTTCAACAAAAGAATCTTTGGATTAAGGAACTTCTTTGGTTGTTGCTCAAATCCAGCATATGAAAATGTCTTCTTGAATGCAACACCATTCACCAGAAAAGAATCTCTCATGGTGCCTCCAGGAACCTAAGATACATCGCAATATCAAACTTCAATGTCTCATAGTGAAAAATCAAATCAATACTGTATTACGGGTCTTGCCTGGCATGCAAAAGCCTGTAATCTATGGAGATGCAAAAGGCAACATTAATCCATATAGAGAAGGATAGATGAGTAGATGACAAAAATTAATGACAATTGGAGCTGGATGCATCAATAAATTTGATAACAAGGTATTTTATCTTTTTTCTTCAATAATTCATTTCATTCTGTGTAATGGCTTTCCTGTCACAGATGACTGAGAGCAAGGAAGAATAAAGCAGTCACCTAAATGGCAAGTAATAGACCCTTAACACATCGGTTCTGGAGTAAAAATAACGACATGCCCATCAAGATAATATCAATGTTCAACTGAGTACAATATCACGAAAGTGAACATTGCAAGAATTACCTTCTTAATCCCGATAAGATTCAGCCTGTCATCATTGCCAATGGCAAGGACAGCATCCACAACCATAGAAGCAAAGAATTCTTTTTCACCGCCAATCAGTTTTGATGAAAGGGTCGTGGCAGCACACTTGGCTAGCAATGATTTCTTCTCTTCGAGGCTTTTCCCTTCTATGCTAACTGCCAGTTCTTTAACTCTTTGAATCGCCTGACATAAATTCATGTTAAGGCATAATTACTTTTGAAAATTCCAAAGGTGGGCTGTTCAAAAGCAGGATGGTAGTTACAGACCATATTGCCCGCAGTCCTGTAGCTGCGAATTAGACTATGTGGGTGCACTCCATCCTCAACATAGGGTTTTGCTTCCTTCAAGAATTCTGCAGCTAGAAGCACAACAGTAGTTGTCCCATCACCGACCTGAGTAAATGAGACATTTAAGGTCAAGCTTAATCTACATGTCCAAGTTCCATAGTCCAACAAGCATCAATCCAACACAACTAATAAAAGCCAAAACTTATTAGTCAATCAGAATCAGATAGCTTCATAGCTTAATAAGAGAAACATAAGGCCAGATGTAAACTCAATTGTTGTCATAGATAAAATTTGATTCTTACAAATGGAAAATCTTACCCAATTAAAAACTAGCAGCAAGATTTCCAAAAATCAGAAACAATTTCATCTTCTGTGAATGACTGAATATCAAATTCACCCTTCTTAAGTAAGCCATTTAGTAATAGTAAGCTTCTCAACAGAGTCTCATATAGCTATAAATGAAGCAATGAACTTCTTGCAAGTGAAAAGACAAATCAAATCGAATCAGATAAGCGATTAAGCTTTAAGATGTCGTTTCTTTCCACGAAATGCATGGAGATAACACTGGACATATCTTAGCCCAAACAAAAGAGGTCAGTAATTTGGCCAACTACAATTCAGATGTCTCCACTATTAAAATTGCAATGACAAGCCCGATAGCTCAACCTAAAAGCCTATCTATGACTAAATTAAGAATTCATGAGTGAGTCCCCCTAAATTGTGCATCTATCGGCGGATCGGCCCATAACAAAACAACCATGCTTCAGTCAGATTAAATGGCAGGAAATACTGTACAATTAATATTTTATCGTCTTATAACTGTTTGCTAACTTGGGAACTACTATAGCCCAGAAATGCATCTAGCAGATCACCCTGAGGCAGGTTTCCACTCCAATCAATGATTCATGCTGAGATGGGTACCTCGGAGTCCTGTGACTTGGCGATGTCGACGAGGATCTTGGCGGCGGGGTGAATGATGTCGAGGAGGCGCATAATGGTGGCGCCGTCGTTGGAGATGGTGACGCCGCCCTTGTCGTCGTGGATGAGCTTGTCCATGCCCCGGGGCCCCAGCGTGGTCCGCACGGTGTCCGCCACCGCCGTGCACGCGTTGATGTTGCTCACCACCTGCGCGCGCCCCTGCGACGTGTCCGTGCCCTCCTTGAGCAGGATGATCTGCGGTTGCTGCGGAACAACAAAACGGAAACGAGAGCACGGACATCAGGATCAGAGAAACGGAGCTTGATTGCCAGCGTGAACCGATTGGGGATCAGGGTTCCGTGAGGCGGTGCTTACCATCATCGACGCCATGGCTGGGGGCTGGACGAAGCTAGGGTTTGGAGTGTGAGGGACAGAGGGAGGGGAGGAGATCTGAGCTGAGAGGAGAGGGAAGGAAAGGGTTTTGCAGCTGGGTTTCGGTCGAGGTTTTCTAATGGAGATCCGGCCTGCGCCACAAGCCCACAACAGCACGGCCAGGGTCGATTCTGACTGATGCTGGCCCAGTGGGCCAGCCACAGATTCCACTTCTTGATATTTTAGCTTGCGATGGAAGGTAACGTAAATCACTAAATTCGCTTTTACAATTTCATCTCCCATGTAAAAATTTCCCAATTTAAAATCCCCATGCTATCATTTGTTTTTATTCAGTGCAATGCACCTTAGACGGCAAATATTATTTCGACTTTTAACGTACTAGGATGATAACTTAAAGATGGACGAACGTAAATGACTATAGTAAAAAGGAACAAGATCTTCTTATACAGTAAGTATGTCGCTAACAAAACTTGGACAATAGAGGCAACCAGTTAATAATAAATACATTAAATATAAGCGATAAGTCAAATCTATACAACCTATATAGATGCACCCCACTAACAAATTCTCTCAATATGCAAGTTATTCATGTCACCATCCACTAAAACACTCTCAACATGCAAGGTATCCATGTCACCATCCACTATAACAATCTATTTATATCTTCCATCGGTTTTCTGTAACTAATAATAGCATATGCAATTTTGTAGTCTATACGAGTACCATGCTACAAAATTCATATAGTAGAAATCCATGGAGGATCAATCATTTAAGAGCCATTGTCTCTCAATAAAATGAACATGTTTCATATATAATTTTGTTTGTAAAAGAACATTGCCATACAATCATCACCAAGATTTATTTATTATTGTTGGCTATATGGGAGAGATACTTATGTGATGCTCATCATTGCCAATGGCAAGGACAGCATCCACAACCATAGAAGCAAAGAATTCTTTTTCACCGCCAATCAGTTTTGATGAGAGGGTCGTGGCAGCACACTTGGCTAGCAATGATTTCTTCTCTTCGAGGCTTTTCCCTTCTATGCTAACTGCCAGTTCTTTAACTCTTTGAATCGCCTGACATAAATTCATGTTAAGGCATAATTACTTTTGAAAATTCCAAAGGTGGGCTGTTCAAAAGCAGGATGATATAGCTATAAATGAAGCAATGAACTTCTTGCAAGTGAAAAGACAAATCAAATCGAATCAGATAAGCGATTAAGCTTTAAGATGTGTCATTTCTTTCCACGAAATGCATGGAGAAGTGGACATATCTTAGCCCAAACAAAAGAGGTCAGTAATTTGGCCAACTACAATTCAGATGTCTCCACTATTAAATTGCAATGACAAGCCCGATAGCTCAACCTAAAAGCCTATCTATGACTAAATTAAGAAATTCATGAGTGAGTCCCCCTAAATTGTGCATATCGGCGGATCGGCCCATAACAAAACAACCATGCTTCAGTCAGATTAAATGGCAGGAAATACTGTACATTAATATTTTATCGTCTTATAACTGTTTGCTAACTTGGGAACTACTATAGCCCAGAAATGCATCTAGCAGATCACCCTGAGGCAGGTTTCCACTCCAATCAATGATTCATGCTGAGATGGGTACCTCGGAGTCCTGTGACTTGGCGATGTCGACGAGGATCTTGGCGGCGGGGTGAATGATGTCAAGGAGGCGCATAATGGTGGCGCCGTCGTTGGAGATGGTGACGCCGCCCTTGTCGTCGTGGATGAGCTTGTCCATGCCCCGGGGGCCCAGCGTGGTGCGCACGGTGTCCGCCACCGCCGTGCACGCGTTGATGTTGCTCACAACCTGCGCGCGCCCCTGCGACGTGTCCGTGCCCTCCTTGAGCAGGATGATCTGCGGTTGCTGCGGAACAACAAAACGGAAACGAGAGCACGGACATCAGGATCAGCGAAACGGAGCTTGATTGCCAGCGTGAACCGATTGGGGATCAGGGTTCCGTGAGGCGGTGCTTACCATCATCGACGCCATGGCTGGGGGCTGGACGAAGCTAGGGTTTGGAGTGTGAGGGACAGAGGGAGGGGAGGAGATCTGAGCTGAGAGGAGAGGGAAGGAAAGGGTTTTGCAGTTGGGTCTCGGTGGAGGTTTTCTAATGGAGATCCGGCGGGCCGGCGCCACGAGCCCACAACAGCACGACTAGGGTCGATTCTGACTGATGCTGGCCCACTGGGCCAGCCACAGTTTCCACTTCTTGATATTTTAGCGTGCGATGGAAGGTAACATAAATGGGAGCGTAACAAACCAGCCCACCCGTGGAAACTATGGAAATCAAATCTGATCCACACGATGTTGATCCAATGGGCCTCCCACCTCCCATGCATGTCGCCATGCATGTTGGTTTTGCCAATCCCTCCTCCTACCTTCCCTGTGATTTTGCAAATTTCCCCTCCCACCTCCCGTGCATGTCCCATGCTGGTTTCCATAGTTTCCACGGGTGGGCTGGTTTACACCTGATACGCTCCCAACATAAATCCGCTTTTTGGCATTTCATCTCCCATGTAAAAGTATCTCCCATTTAAAATTTCCATGATTTTATTTGGTTCATTACTAGTATCTCCCATTTAATCTAATTTAAAGGACCAGGATATGCCGCGACCGGTCGCGGGATAGATCACCGCGCGACCCCGGCACCGGCATCCTGTAACCCGTTTTTTTTTCACTTTTCTATTTCTGAGTGAACTTCCAGATTCCACACCCGCGGCACCATCCATCACTCCCAGCAGCTACGTCTCTCTCCTCTGGCAACCCCATCTCCCACAGCATCGCAAGCGCTTCCTCTCCCTCCGTAGCTTATCTGCTTCTCCAGGTTTTGTTGCGCTTCCCTCCCTGTCAATTCCCCCTCCCCAAATTAATTTCTCCGCTATCAACCCCCTTCCTTGTCCCTGTTAATCAATCATTGCTAATATATAGAAATCTCCACGGGCTCCTATCAATTTGGGGGTAAAGTAAAGAACAAATAACTTTTTAATTTGTGTGACTATACTGTAAAAACCTAGACGCAACTTGTATGCTATCAATTTGTGTGTTATCTTTATGTTACTTTGCATGGCGATTTATGTGATGTGCATGTGGTGACTTGAGTATTGTGTATTGCCAATTTATGTTGTGACATTTTGTGATTGTGGCTCGTGGTAAAAACAAAAATAGACGATCAAATTAGATGTCAACATAAGTTTACTCAGTGTCAACGTGTGTTACTTTGAAATGTCAACTGGCATTACATTTAGTCGTTTGCTACCGTCAATTTGAGGTTATTTGAAGTTTCAATTTTTGTATTTTTTTTGTCGTGGCATCATATGTAGGTTGATAGTCAGAATGCACCGGTTGATACTCAAAATATATGTCAATTGATAGTCACAAGACACGCATATTAATTGTGATAATACATGTAGGTTGATGGTCATAATATACAGGTTGATACTCAGAATATGTGTAGATTGACAGTGATAACATGTAGGTTAATAGTCAAAATACATAGGTTGATACTCAGAATATGCGTCGATTGATAGTCACAAATATATGTAGGCTGATAGTGAGAATAAACAGGTTGATGCATCTAATACAAATATGTGGGCACTTAGAATATACGTAGATTTATAGTCATAATATCTGTATAGAATATATATATAGAGAGATTGATAGCCATATATATGTAGGTTGATAGTCGTAATACACACGTTGATGTGTCGAATAGATAGGTTGGTATCTAAAATATATGTAGATTTATAGTCACAATATATACAGATTGATAATAATTAAGTTGATAGTGGAAGACATGTCTCCGGCATTCAAGTACTGAAAATGCTTATAGGCTAGTTAGGTGTACAATAATCAAGTTTCGGTATAGGAAATACCACAACAACTTGTTGTAAATCTCTTCATCATCAAGCATCATCTCTATCTGGTCCCACGTGAATACCAACCTATATAAATAGACCAATCCTTATTTGTATGGTAACATGTGGAATAAACAGTATAACATGCCATCACTAACGTGGGCCAATACAAAATCTATTGGGCTTCACGCACAGTAGCGCGACGGGCCAACACATTGTGAATCTATCCCACATATCCGTCGTATACACCAAACGGACCAAACAGGCCAGGCCGTGCTCGCGGACAGGTCACGCGCTAGCGCGACGGGTTGCGCCTTACACTTAGCAAATTTAAAAGTATATCCCGCAACGTAATGGACCTTAAACGGCAAATATTATTTCAACTTATTCCAACTTCAACATATTAGGATGAGAACACGGGATATAAGTAAGTGATATAATATAAAGTGTTTTCTCTATTTCTCTAACGAATTAGATAGTAACCAGATAATGATAAGATAGATATAAATGATAAATCAATTTATAGTGGAGACGAATGGATACAACTCCATCAAGTCTTCATCCGCACTAGTGTTTAGCCCTCGATCCTCATGAATTATGGGGCATGTAAGGCCTTCTCCAGTGATAGTTGGAAATCGAAGCCTGAAATGGGGTGTCAGCTCCAAAATCGATGCCTCACCACTAGTAGAGCAAAAAAACGCACCCTACCTTGAGACAGGAATCGAACCTAAAATGGGCTTCGGTGCATACGATTAAACAAATATACGTATACAGTGAACATAGTGAGTTGTGACGTTTAAGCTCACGTTCAGAAAGAGAGTCTCCTTGTGAGGGCTCGAACCACTAGAGGAGGTTGAAGGAAAATCGCACCCTCTCATCTTGGCAGTTCTTTGTGCCACGTACCGAACCCACCGCGGACGAAGGCCTAAATGCTCTTTATGATTTGTTTATAAATATGTAACCGGAGACTGATTTTATTTGGATGCATGAATGTATTAATATGCACAGTATATGCTATTCTTCTACTTCATAAGAAAAAAATATCCATAGAGGAAAAAGAGCAATATATAATAAACCATCGTAAAAGCATAACTACGTCTAAACCTAATACGAGAGTATTTATTCTTGTCCATCCATCTTACATATAAAGTTTTATAGAAAGAAAAACAAAACCTACGACTGAAGAAACAAAACAAGATGTTTTCATCAGAAGGTCCCTTTTGTTTGTTATTAGAAGGTCCATTTTTTTTTAAAAAAAGAGTTGATGCAAAAGAAGGGAGCAATAACTTTGTTTTTTTCAAAAATGTTCCGGCTGGCTATCCTCCCAATCTATCGGTCAGCCGGTCAGCCATCGAGTTGTATCCAGCCCTATTTAAAAAATCAAAAGAAATCACATGGGGAGCGTCTCTCTCCGTGAGGTGGGGTCCTCCATTTTCAAATTGGAGCTCTTCAAAATGGCATCCCGTCCAACGCGGCCCGTCAGGTTCCAGTCTCACCTCTGCTGCTGCAGCTGCTCCTGCTCCTGTTCCTCTTCGTGGCGGCGGCTGCGGCGGCCTAGCACCTGGGCGGGGCGGCGGGAGGGGACGGAGATGGAGATCGCGCGAGCCGCGGCCGTCGTGGCCTGCTCCAAGGAGCACCAGAGGATCTACGCCGAGTGGTTCGCCCTCGCCGACCCAGGTAAGGCGCTCCCGCCCCCGCTCCCGCACCACCCCTAAAACCCGCGGAGGTTTTGATGCTTACTGCTCCCGCGGGGGGTTCTGCTTCAGATGGCGACGGCCGCGTCACGGGCGCCGACGCCACCAGCTTCTTCGGCATGTCCGGGCTCTCACGCGCCGATCTCAAGCAGGTGAGCGCGGGGCCGTTCGGCTCCTCCCTACTCCTCTTCTCCGGGCGGATTCGTATCGGGTTGTCTCTGACGAATGGCCAGTGATGTTTCCCTGTTTATGGATTTGTGTGCGAAGGTATGGGCGATCGCGGATTCCAAGCGGCAGGGGTACCTCGGATTCGCAGAGTTCGTCACAGCAATGCAGGTTCGTCCCCACTCTTATGCATCAGTCATAGCGCGTGCTTCTGATAATGAACGGCGCGATTGTGCTGCTGCGTTGCTGAGGCTGATAGTCTGAAACGAATTGCAAAACTGCAGCTCGTATCTCTGGCCCAAGCGGGGAACGAGATCACACAGGACAGTCTCAAACGTGAAGGTAGTGAGCTCTGAACTTTCTTCACCTGTTTTCCCCCCTTTGTGGATTTATTTGGGTGTGGATGTTTGAACTGGACGGTTAATGATTGTTTGTGCAGACCTGAGCACCTTGGATCCGCCAGCGATGGAAGGTGTTGATGAACTAGTGGCTGTAAGTCTGAAATCTTCAGATTCTGTGTCATATTAATGAACTTGCCCCCTGTTAATGCGATATTGTGATGGATTGTTGCTATTCAGAGATCCAAGGCTATTGTGAAGAGAGTTCACCCAGATGACAACGGTAATCAATATGTTTACTCCTAGTTATGATCGTGTGAGTGGGCCATTTTTGACACTGCCTATATTTGTTCTTCAGGCACCCCTCAGGTTCAAGCATCTTCCATATACCACTGGTTTGGCTCAAAATCAGCACAGAAGGTATGAGACTAACATGTTGATTTGTAAAACTTTGTAAAAATCTGTGGTAGACCATTTTGCTTGCTGTTTGGTATAAGTGAAGCTTTCAGTTCAACAATTGACTGCTTGGCATTTCCTTTGACACTCTGCAGGTGCAGATGCCTCTGACTGCTGTTACCTCGGTAATTGATGGCTTAAAAAGACTATACGTCGAAAAACTGAAGCCTTTGGAAGTCGCATACAGATTCAATGATTTTGCTAACCCATTACTGGTAAATAATTCCATTCTCAGTTTAGTTTTGCTGGTGATAATGTTCTCAAGTTTTTTCATGCGTTTGTGTTCTTCTGTCATTACTTACATGCCACAGTATTGTTTCTACCATTTTTCAGACAAGCAGTGATTTCGATGCAAAGCCAATGGTTATGCTCTTGGGTCAATATTCTACAGGGAAAACAACATTCATTAAGCATCTGCTGAAGACAAGCTACCCAGGTTCGATGCTTTCAGAGTCTTATTGGGCATAACACCCATTTTTGCTTCAATTTCCTCTGATAGCATCAAAATATTTACTTAAGTAGTCTGTTTCAATTGCAGGAGCTCATGTTGGACCAGAGCCAACTACTGATAGATTCGTAGTTGTCATGGTAAATGTTAGCCTGAATATTTTTTTTACATACAGAATCGATATGGGATCTGACTGATGGTCAATCCTGTAGCATGTGTACTGAGGGTGGTTGCCTTGCATTGGCTAAACCAATATAATTGGTATTTGGTATTATGATTGATTTTAAATAATGCATATGGTTAGCCTTTACCATGAACCGGTGATTGCTGAAAGTAGACCTTTAAAATTGGAAAAGACAGGACCTTATGTATTTTTCACTTTTTTGTTTAACACCCTTTAAGGCTTCCTCAAAACCATGTTGCATATGGGATATTTCTTGATTCATTTTTCAATTATTTGAAACAAACCTTTGCTGCCTTTTAGAAATCATATTATTATCTTCTGGCTGCTGCTGTTGGTGTATATGAGATTTTAATCTAATTGTTTCTAAGATTATTTTTGTTTTCATTTCAGTCGGGATCTGATGGAAGGACCATTCCTGGAAATACTATTGCAGTTCAAGCCGACATGCCATTCACTGGTCTTACAACATTTGGGGGAGCATTCCTGTCAAAGTTTGAATGTTCTCAGATGCCCCATCCGGTAATCTTTATTTGTGATAACAGTACATGCAGAATGCATTCATTTCAGAAACTGAAACCTCCTTTGTTTTTTGAAGCTACTAGAGCATATCACCTTTGTAGACACTCCTGGTGTTCTCTCTGGGGAAAAGCAACGGACCCAACGTAGCTATGATTTCACTGGTGTTACCTCATGGTTTGCTGCTAAGTGTGACCTTATTCTTCTTCTGTTTGACCCACACAAGCTTGATATAAGTGATGAGTTCAAGCGTGTCATTTCATCATTGCGTGGGCATGATGACAAAATACGCGTAGTGTTGAACAAGGCAGACCAAGTTGACACTCAGCAGGTAAAGGTTTTTGTCGCAATCAATTTGTATGGCTTGTTATGGTTTGCTTTGTTTGTTAATAGTCTTGTATGATGATTATTATTTTTCTTCCTATTCATGCTACAGCTTATGAGAGTGTATGGCGCGCTGATGTGGTCTCTTGGGAAAGTGCTAAATACTCCTGAAGTTGTGCGCGTGTATATCGGGTAATTTCTTATGGCTGTTCTTTGTTGCTTTACTCCTCTCTGTAATGCTTAAGCATTGGAGGCTGTAGAAGTCCTGTATACCAACAATGAGAAAATGCACGTTGATGGAGGTCCAATATATATATATATATATATATTGTATTTAATTTGTGTTGGGTTGTAGCGGCATCTTTACAACTGTTAGCAGTTTTTTTTGAGTCGTACAACTGTTAGCAGTTGATCATCAATATAAACAGAATATCTATCATACAAGTGAATTCATTTTTTTGGGTTAATAACTGGATACTCATTTTGAAACTAATATCAACAGGTCATTCAATGATAAACCAGTGAATGACTCAGCTGTTGGACCGATTGGAAAAGACTTGTTTGAGAGAGAGCAAGATGACCTCCTCTGTGACCTGAAAGACATTCCTAAGAAGGCTTGTGATCGCCGGGTAAGTTAAATCTCTCATCTGTCAGACCTCTTTTTGTACGTACTGGACTTTCAAATGAACACCATTTCTTGCAGGTCAATGAGTTTGTTAAGCGTGCTCGAGCTGCCAAGATTCATGCTTACATAATTGGCCATCTGAAGAAGGAGATGCCTGCAATGATGGGAAAAGCTAAGGCTCAACAGCGACTGATAGACAACTTAGAAGATGAGTTTGCAAAGGTACTTACAGACAACTGAATTGCCTGAGTATTTCCGTCTAAGGTCTAATTTCAGCACAAGAAGGTTTTTCCCAATAGGAAAATCGTTCACTTGAATCATATTCGTTTGCTTTCATCTGAATTCGAATTAATTCCATGCCTGTTCTCTCTTCTGGAGCGACATTCATGCTCGACTGATGCTCGTGACATGGTGGAACAGGTGCAGAGGGAGTACCATCTCCCCGCAGGCGACTTCCCGGACGTCGAGCACTTCAAACAGGTGTTGGGTGGGTACAGCATCGACAAGTTCGAGAAGCTCAAGCCCAAGATGGTGCAGGCGGTGGACGACATGCTCGCGTACGACATCCCGGAGCTCCTCAAGAACTTCAGGAACCCCTACGAGTGAAATGAAACTGACGTCTCGTCGGTTGTAAGATTACCATGAGCCGTCACGTCTGATAATGGTGGTGGTGGAGGATGGAGGCGGCAAAAGGCCCCTGTGCGGCTGCGAGCTGTACTAGCAGTCCGCCGTGGTTGTCAACTGTCAAAACTGAGACAGATGCGCGAGGATTAAGATAGGCTGTTAAGTGCTCTATGGCTGCTGAACGCGCTGGACTTCCTGTGGGATGTTGCCGTCGCCCCCATCTGCGATACGTACATCTTTTCCCTTGTGGCTTGGGAGGGCTGCAACTGGCAACGCGATAGTATGTTGCAATGATAACTTGCGACCATGTGATGTTGCTGGGGCTGGGCGGCACACGGTGCATGAATGATGCACCAGCGCCGCGCCGCGCCCGCACCGCAACCCCCGACCCTGTGGCAGCGCAGTCGTCCGCGTTTCCCGTTTGCGTGCTGGGCAAATCGTTTGGACCTGAATGGACGGTGTCCGGCTGACTCCACGGATATGATAATGGGCTTGCCCATGAAGTGGGACCCTGTGTCTCATGGCGAACCCTCGAAATTTTTTCATTAAATCCTAGACGAACAAACAGGTTGTTTCCTAGATCATACACAGCAGCATGTAAAAAGAAAAGGAGAGAGAGAAGGGTCTCCGTTTGCCAAACTAGCTCATTCTGTTTTTGATAAGAAAACTAGTAGGCCATCTCATTCTACCCAGAAAAAGTTGAGCACCCGGAACGGCCTCAGATTCAGCTCACGTTTGCTTCCACTCCGCTGATCCCCTCCACAGCCACACACGCAGCGCACACACAGGGGCTCGCGAATATGCCCCTCACCCCCCCGCGCTACGCTAGTGGCGCCGCGGCTACCACCACGACACGGCGCCCGCGCACCCACCCGGCCCGAATCGCAAAAATCCGCCGCGCGCCCGCGCCCAACCACACCGCACCACACCACACCACCGGTCTGGCGGGGGAGAGGCGAGGCGAGGCGGGGCGAATGCGATGCGGTGACGAGGGGGAGGCTGGCAGCCGACCGACCCCGGGACGTGGACGTGGTGACGCGGTCGGTGGCTGCTGAACGCGCTGGACTTCCTGTGGGATGTTGCCGTCGCCCCCATCTGCGATACGTACATCTTTTCCCTTGTGGCTTGGGAGGGCTGCAACTGGCAACGCGATAGTATGTTGCAATGATAACTTGCGACCATGTGATGTTGCTGGGCCTGGGCGGCACACGGTGCGTGAATGATGCACCAGTGCCGCAACGCAACCCCCAGCCCTGTGGCCGAGCAGTCGTCCGCGTCGAGGCCGCCGCGCCGCCAAGGTGCTCGCCGCTGCCGTTCGATCTGAACGTGCCGGACCAGGAGGCGGACGCCGCCGACGAGATGGACTGGCGCTGCGACACGCTGCTCCACCTCTAGCCGCGAACCAGCTGCACAACACTCGTCGAACTGGCGTCGGATCGCGCTCGCGCCGCCGTGTTGCTGGGCGCATCCGGCGGAGGGGAGCAATGGTTACTGCCAAAATGCCGAGTTCTATCTCGATAGAAATTGATAATTTTTTCCTGCTTCTTTTTAGCCTCTCTTAAGTTTATTATTACCACTCCCAAGATTCGGTAATACGTCGTGATAATGTGAATAACTCATCATGTACTCCGTGGAGAGAATCTGTTCTTGTAATCTTCTTCTGTATCTCTGTAGTATGATGTCCGTATGCACGGCCTCTTGCTGTATTTCTGAAGATAATGGAATTAAGAGAAATTTACAGAGAAGCCTTGCTTGAATTGAGCTGAATCCATGTAATTTGGTAGCTCCTGGCTGTTGCTTGTATTCCGATCTAGAACACTGAGTTTTGAAAGTTAAACATTACTACTAACTTGACACATTCATGCCCCCTGATTGATTCAGGATTGCAAGAGTATCATCTTCAGTTCAAGGCCAGCTGATCATTCTGGGATGCACGGCAGCTTTGTGTACCATTACCAGAGGGCGAGGTCAGCAGCTGCTGCATTCTGCAGAGATATGAATACCAGGATCCTCCAGGTACTTCATTGCTGCAAGCTTCATCATCTGCACGCACTCTCACTTGCTGAACATGGATCAGGGGCATGGAGGTTTTAAGGCTAGTTTTCGGCTACTAGGATTCAGGAGCATCGCAGTTCAGAAGCCTCTGAGGCTAAATTTACGCAAACTGCAATCGATGAGTCAGTCAGGTCAAGTGTTCCGGTGTGCCGTAGACAAGAAATGCATTGGTTGATTTGTGGACGTAGTTCAGTCCAGCCCGCTTGCTGTCCCGCTGGTCACTTTGGCACTACGGAGTGTATACTGTAAGTACGGGTGCCGTTGACAAGAGATGCAGTGTGTCCTGCAGAGATTCAGGTCAGTCCAAGAGCTGAAAGAGAAGTTGCAGGCTGGGCGGGGGCGTTTCCATCAGACAGGTCAGAGATACGAGCCTGTGCGCTGCGGATCGAGATTGCGATCGCGTTGATGGCATGGCTGTCAGAGAGCGGCCGGGTCGGCCCCTCCAATCAGCCAGCAGTGCCGGCCGGGTCGGCCCCCTCCAATGATCCAACGGTTCAAATCGAAATGGGTCCAAAATGTGAATCCAACGAAAATTCGGCCAAATGCTTGCTCTGGTTCACCACTCGTTAAACCAGAAAGGGATCCGAGCAAACCCCCAGCGTCTGCTCGCATATATATATTACTAACACTGCTCTCTGTCTAGATGTCACGAAGACTGTCAGGTATTACTCAGGAATTTGGAGGCGATGCGGGCTGCTTAGACAAATGTTCTCAGGAATTAGGCAGATTGTTCCCCGCAGAAAAGAAAGGAATTAGGCAGATTGGTTCAGTGCGCTGCAAGCCGGCTTCTTCTTCCTTCAATCCTTCCTCATCCACGCCACGACGCGGCTGCCAGTGGCCGGCCTTGCTAACCTTTTGGGTCGGGCTGAGGCTACGAGATGGGCTGGGCCTCCGTAGCCGAGGACGACGTCGGCCTCTTCCTATGTGTTGGAATGAGCTGCGCTTTCATTCTCTGATTGCCGATGATGGAGCAAATCAAACCCGCGACCGGGCTGCTGACGCTGAGGGAATGCATCGGCCAGGTGTCACATAACTCGTGGCGGCGCTGGCCGCTAGGCCTTGTTCTGAAAAACTCCCGCCCAAAACCTCACCCTTTCACATTCAACACCGCCCCTCGCCCTCTGGTTCCCCTTCGTCTCCACCCCACCACTTTTTTTTTAAAAAGAAGCTTTATTGATCTTAAACAATTACATCGAGATGATACAATTATATAAGATCAAACCCGGCCTCTGTATAACTAATATGCACACAACCAATAGAAAAAAAAAATAAAAAATGAGAGCACCATGACCTAGCAAACTATCACGAGCGTCTTCATCTTCATCCGCATCACAAACCAAAGCAACTCTTGTACTATGGAGTAGGCTCCCTATACAATGCCTCCAACGAGGAAACGACACGCGCACGTGCCGACATTATAATGACACAATCAATTAAGGCCAGATCAATTGTTTTCACGAGGGAGTAATTTATCTTAATCCAAACAATGCCTTCAACGAGATTGAGGAGATTTGCAATGGCATTAAAAGGGATTCGTTTCCGGCCTTACATTTTCTTTTTAGATTTGAAATGACATGTGAAGAAGTATGTATTCGTATTTAGTTTATAATTTCACTATTCCAAACCTTCTAAGCTCTCTGATATTTTCACCCATTAACATTTCTTTTGGTGTTCACTCTAATAATTTGCTTGACAGTTGCCACTTGTGACTTCATGCTGCAAAGTAGCCACTGGGTACCCGTGCATAATCCATCAGGAATAAATTGCAGATGAAATCCGTCTTCGAGTAAGAGAATCCGCGAACGAAGCCAAGGTGACTCATGTCTCTTGGTCTGTATGAACAGAAATGGCGAAATTGAAGATGTCATCACCAGATATAGTTGCAAAGTCCGGAGCTAGGCCTTCCAACGCCAAGACCGAAGGCGCATGTGCCGGAGAGGAAACACGCCGCGCGC
>OAMR01000052.1:2838233-2884235 GCA_900205405.1 Echinochloa crus-galli
CCGCGCCCGGCCCTTCTCCCCGGCGCCGCCCCGGCCGCCGACGACACCTGCGCCCGCGCCGCCGCCCACCACGCGCCTAGGGCGTCGCCGCCGCTAGATCCGCGCGGAGCGGACGGAGATCCGCCCCGCCGCCGCCATCCCCGGATCCACCGGACTTCCGGCGACATCCTTTGGCGGCGGCGAGGAGGCGGGAAGAGGGAGGCGGCGCCGGTAGCCGCCCGTGCCGCCCGTGGAGGGGGCGACGCGGGGGCGGTTCTTCTTCCATGTATATGTGCTTAGTAGCATGGAGAGGCTGTGCTTTCTCCACCCCACCTCTGCCTCCTCTTCCTCGCGCTCTCCGCCCAATCCCGCCACCCAAACCCTAAGATCGACGCCGTTCCCATTGGGCGCCATGGATCCCAACCCCAACCTCACCATCCGCGCGGCGTCCTCCATGCGTTGGATCGATAACCCGTTCAAGTACATCTCCCCTGCTACGCACTTGGTCTGTATCGACATCAACACCCCGCTCCTGGAGGCTTGTCATATCAACGCGCAGATGTAGGCTGGGCTCAGGGGCCCGCACGCCTTCTAGGTGTACAACCCTGAGCTCGTGCGCCTCAAGGTGGAGGCCACTCGTTCCATGTGGTGAGTGCTCGCACGGATGGATACGTACGTCCCAGATCAAGGTGTGTGTGGAGATTGAGCGCGGACGCGCGAGAAGATCGCCGAGCTCAAGAAGAAGATTAGGGCCTTACAAGAGCAAATCATGATGGGTGCGCAGCAAACCCCCAGTCCAATCGGTGCAGGTGTCGTGGACCACGAGCAAGTTATCTACACGGTACGCGATTCTACTCCACTACCTTATTGGGGCTGATTTGATGGACTGTTTAGGATGTTAGAATTTGCTATGATTAATGATTGTGCATGGGAGTTTATGAGCGTGCTTGCTGATTATTCCTGTCGATTGGAGTTGAGCGTGGCTAATGATTTCATATTCAGGTCGTGGGGTGATTTCAATCGACCCGATTATTGTAAGTTCATATGTATTGATGGATTGGATTGGGAGTTAGTGATGATTTGAGTGTTTATGTTGTGGTTAGGATCTAGGAAGACATGACTTAACTGTGACTATATTGATTGTTCATGTACATTGTGATGATTTGAGTTGAGCATGGTTATTGAATGTTCGTCATGTTTAGAGTTTAGGAAGATCTCAGTTAACTATGACTATTGGTTGTTCATGTACATCATGACGATTTGAGTTGAGCATAGTTATTGAATGTTCCTGTTGTGTTTGCTGTGAATTATGATGCTGCAGAGATGGCTTGAAAAACTAAAGGTTGTCGTTGGGCCAAAGTTTCAGATGCATAAGAAAGTACATCTTCTGTTGAATAATGGTGAATCTACTTTACAACTTGCTTTCTAAAATCAGACTTCCAAAGTTCTGTTTTTGATGAGTACACTCGGGTAGACTCTAGCAATTCAAGTATCTGAATTTTTCAATTCTCTTCCATTTTACTCTTATTAAATTGTTCGATATACTGAAATTGCTTCTGTTCAGTTTGTTGTAAATTACACTTTCTCATATTAATGTGACTAATCCGTACGTAAACTACCCACTCTCATATTAAGGTGACTAATCCGTACATAAACTGCTCACACTATTACAAAAGCTCCATGTCCCTCATAATGACTCTCAACACTCCAAAGAGTCCATGTAGAATATTCAGCAGCCCTGTAGTTTGGTACTTTCTGTGTTACTGCTTGAGATACTTTGTTCATAGAGTTAAATTAGACATGTTGCAATTTAAGTATGAGTCGTTTGAATTCATGTTTAATTCTTCTGTGTATAGAATAGTTTCATTGTTTTGTCCACTCGAAACAATACAACGATGTGGAAATGTAAGTCAGTTGGAACTTGAAACTTTAATCTTCCACTTGCTATGATATAAGGTGAATGCTCTTCTACTTGTAAGAAAATGCTGGAATTAAAATTTATTGCGCGTGATGTTCTCTTGCCAATTGATTGTTTTGTTAAGTCTTATTTCGAATTCTAGCTATGGTGGAATTTTGCTGATTCCTATAAATGGCCAGAAATGATGACATTTTTTTGTTTATTTATCATGATTAGGTGCAGTGATTGTGTATGGTAAGACATTTAAAGCTGCGATACACTATCATTTTGAAGTTTTGTGGCTCATGCTCTAGGTTATAATTTTTTTCTCATGCTACTTTGGGCATCTTGCGTGCCATTTTTCCTTGTTGAAGTGAGTTATAGTTTTGCTAGATTCACATTAGGTCATAGAATTTCTATGATTTTTTCTTTGCTCTGATTTTAGTTTCACCTTTTGAAATTTAGTTTTTTTACACTCCTCACAATTCATATATTAGCTTCATAGAAAAAAAATGTAATGTAGAAACAGATGTGTAAGATCACGTCTTTAGTTTATCAGGTGGTCAAACGTGTGTTTGGTTTATATATTGTACTGCAGAGTACATGACCAAGGAGTGTTTTCATGTGGCATATTCCACACTCTTCCTATACAAATATCTAACTCTAGAACTTTCTCTCATCCTTATCTAGTTTCTTGATATTTCTAGGACGCAAAAATATCTAGTTCTAGGGAGTTCTATACTTCATCGTAAAGCATGACTATCATGACTTCATGCATTGTCTCCAATCTTCTAGAAGTTTCTTAAGTATGCATTGCTATTTTCAACATTTCTCCATCGCGAGATATCTCTAGCCACAGGTTCCCCAATGGTATTGTTTCCATAGTTCCATGAACATGTAAAATGTTTCTCGTAAGTTCTTGAGCATTAGTTGTGGTACTGTGGAAGAGCAATGTTTAGTTCAGGGGCTCAGGGCTAGCATGTTTTGGGTAGTTTAATCCCTGTGCTATGGTGATGGCATCTGTGTTTTTGGTGGTTATTAGAACTTATAGTTGGAATGTTGCCACTGTAAAAAGATGCTCCATTCATTTTTGAATATATGATGTTTAAAACAACTTATTTAGATTGATGTAAACATCATATATTAAAAAAACAAAGTACTAGCACAAAACATTTAGTGGGTGCTTTGAATATTTTGATCAGACCATTTTTAGATATTTTGGTGTGGTTTGTGATTAACAACATATAGCGATTACTTAGACTGGATGCTTTCCCAGTGTGTGCTGTTATTGATCTCTCTCCTGGTGGGTTTCAGTCACCGAAACTACTCTAAAATGGGAACATTTCGAATCAGGACAGTTCTCTATCTATAAGCTGTATTCAAATTTCAGAACCATGACAGAGGCAGTACTTTCAAGTTTAAAGTCTGGTGATCAGCGCTCGACACGGCTAGTTTCACAAGGTGAATCAAATGATTTGCCTGTCCACGCAACTCGCCACACCCATCACAAAAAGAAACCAGCAGAGTAGCTTTTTTATATATTGAATATAATCCGACTTCTATATCCACATATTCACATGTGGATATATACAGTTAAACAAAAGTTCTTACAGCATGCTTGGCAAGCTGCACTGCAGCTACGGCTGCAGCAATATGCCAGCAGCCTCTACAGGAGCTGTAGCCATCCTTCATTCAGCAGCAACTATTAGTGGAAGGGGAAAAACGTGCTTAGCTCCTCTCTTGAGTCTGCAGCCGAGCGGCTGGGCTGTACAGCTGATAAGCTCAAGCGAGCATGCCCTTAGACTCAATGCCTCAAAATCGAGGAATATTAAAGTCGAGAAAAAAGCTAAGGGCTAAAAAAGTTAGAAAGACTAATTTTTACAACTTCTAAGTCCTTGCTTTAAACTTGTTTTGCCTTTCTCCAACAGCTCTTCTTCTCATTGCTAGTCTACATGAAAACTTTAATGTCAGTCATAGGCCGCTTGATAATCTTTGTCATGTAGCTACCGCACTTGGTCGATCTCGCTCACAACTTCAATAACCTACTGCCAAACTAGCCAAACACCGTAAACATAGTGAGCTAGACCCGTTATCACCAATCCAAGGATTCCAAGGCAATGTCCTCTAAGAAGGAAACGACGTCAAACGCCACCGCTACCGCCTGAACCACCGAGCCAGTTCTTCAGTTTTCACCGGGATATATCTCTGGATAGTGAGGTCTATACGATAATGCCTTCATCAAGAAAAACGATGCATCAGCACTGCCGTCACCGGTAGCGACCCAAGATCGAACTGGGTTTTCACTGTTTGACTATAAATTATTATATCTCAAAATCATATGTCAAATATTGAGAAATCGTTTGCTATGAAAATATTTAGAATTAGCATTGCTAATTATCTGGTGGAACATACGTGTATACAAGGCTAAAGGCCAAACAAATTCAATCGGGCTAATAAGCTATATTCTGATAAGACCCATCTAACTGCCATGTAGCCTTTTCTTAATTACAGCCCATGCTAATCACCCTATTAAGCCTGTGCGTAGCTTTTGTGCGGGCCGCAGTCCACCCTCATTATCGTGCAATAAGCTGCTGATGCTGTTCTTTATTTTTCTTTGAAGGAAAAAGTCTAGTTCATCCCTCAACCTATGATGGGTGGAACAGATCACCCCACAACCTATATAAATGGATTTTTTACCCCTGAACTTTTTAAAACCGGACAAATCACCCCTGAAGCAGATTTGAAAAATCATAATAAATCATAGAAAAATCGTAAAATGGGAAATCAAATTGTGTTGGCCTTCGAATTAGTAGTTCTATGCAGTGAACATATAATACAGAATGCTTTAGTACATATTATTCCTGTAATTTTATATCTATGATTTTCTTCATAGGTGTAAAAAAATATACTAAAGCATACCATATTATATGTTCACTGCGTAGATCTACTCATTTGAAGTCCAACCCAATTATATTTTCTATTTTATGTTTTTTCTGTGATTTATTATGATTTTTCAAAGCTGCTTCGTGGGGTGATTGGTCCGGTTTTAAAAAGTTTAGGGGGTAAAAAATTAATTTTCATAGGTTGGAGGTGATGTGTTCCACCCATCATAGGTTGGGGGTGAAGTAGACTGATGCATGATCCTGGGCTGGGAAAAGATATGTGAACGTTGATTGCTGATTAGTGTTTGAAATTTTGAATTTTAAATGAGCAGACGATCACGCGCCGAGTGGAACGGCGCCCTCTCATCACGGTCTCAGCAAACAGAACGATGGCGGCGCTCATCTTTGAGACGCTCCTCTGACTTACCTACTCCCTCCTCTACCGTCTACACTGCAGGTGTCAGGGGGTTCCAGCCGGAGAGAGAATCAGAGTTCCAGAAATCACACGCACACACCTGCGCACTACACACACCACCACACACCTCATTCCATTCACAAACATCATCTCGTGGCGATCGTAAGCAGCTGGGCAGGAGATCGGCTTGCCGGCCAGTACCTCTTCTCCATCGCCTGCCATGGCTCTGTCTCAGGCTGACTCCAACAATACATTACAATTGACAAAATAGCCATCGACGGCCTCTAACTATGGGTAAAGGGTCAACTTCGTCCCCCAACTACCAAAAAGTCCAAAATCGTCCTTCAACTTCTCAAATTCGAGTCACTTTAGTTCCTCGTCCTAGCTGCCCCGCCACGCCGGCGATCCATTGTGAAATACCATTTATACCCCTTGCTACTTCTAAAGGATTCATCCCCTCGTATCTGTTGTTCTTCCCCCGAGCTCTTGCGTCCACTTCCCCCGAGCTCCTTGAGTCACGC
The DNA here is from genome assembly GCA_900205405.1 of Echinochloa crus-galli. NCBI lineage: Eukaryota > Viridiplantae > Streptophyta > Magnoliopsida > Poales > Poaceae > Echinochloa > Echinochloa crus-galli. The sequence continues at coordinate 2,843,928 of OAMR01000052.1, forward strand.
TCACGCCTCCATAGGATGCAGGGATGCCGCAGCTGGCCCCATCGCACCCTTGTAGGATGCCGCTGCTGGCCTCGTCGCGCCCTTGCGTAGGCCGACGACAATGTTGCACGCCGTCGCCACATAGGCCGGCCTCCGCCGCGGCCCCATCGTGCCCGCTCGTCGTCGACGCCTGCGCCGCACGCTAGTGCCGCGTCCCCGCGCAGGCCGCCGCCGCCGCGGGCCTGTACCGCCCGCCGCCGGCAGCAGGGCCCGCCACCAGAACACTCCGTTGCGTTGGGCTCGGAGCTGCAGTCCTGCATCGCTCACCACTTGGGGAATCGAATCAGGATGATGCGTTATTGTGGTGTGCGTGGATAGGATGATGTGTTGTCTTCTGTTTTTTAATCAATAAACAAACATGTTTGTAGAAGTGGCAAGGGGTACAAATGGTATTTCACAATCAGCGCTGACATGGATCGCCTGCGTGGCATGCCAGCTAGGACGAGGGACTAAAGTGACTCAGATTTGAGAAGTTGGAGGACGATTTTGGACTTTTTGATAATTGGGGGACGAAGTTGACTCTTTGTCCAAAGTTGGAGGACATCGATGGCTATTTTGCCATTGCAATTTGGAGAGGCAAATCTAACTTTGCCTTCCATGTACAGTACACAAATGGATAGGTAATTGGAGAGATTTCAGCCGATATCCTCTCCGTCCGCCACCCTCATCTTCTCTGGTCTCTCTGTCCGCATCCCACAACGCCGCAGGAGACGGCGCCGGGGACCGCCGCCGGCCTCTCCCTCCTGCTCGTGCCCGCCGGCGCCGCTGCCTCGAACTCCTCGCCGCCACGACCTCCCTCCGACGGTGCTGCCCCGAGCTCCTCACCCCCACGACCGGCAGCGCCACGAGCTCCCTCCTTCGACGGCCGGCGCCGCCCCCGAGCTCCTCTCCCCTGACAACCGACGCTGCCCTCGAGCTCCTCTTCGCCGACGGCCAAGGCTGCCCTGAGCTCCTCTCCCCTGATGGCGCACCGATTCAATCTCCACCGGCCGGCGGCAATTCAAGCTCCACCGGGGGGCGCGCGGCCTCCTCCCGGCAGCGACGGCCTCCTCCCGCGGGCGCGACGGCCTCCTCTTCCTTCTTCCTCGCGCGGCCGCCGGCGGCGATTCAAGCTCCACCGGCGGGAGCGCGGCCTCCTCTCAACAGCGACGGCCTCCTCCCACGGGCGCGACGGCCTCTTCCTCCTTCTTCCTCGCGCAGCCGCCGGCGGCGATTCAAGCTCCACCGGTGGGCGCGCGGCCTCCTCCCAGCGGCGACGGCCTACTCCGGGTGGGCACGACGACCTCCTCCTCCTTCTCCCGCGCGGCCGCCGGCGCCAATTCAAGCCTCCTCCTTCTTCTCCCGCGTACGGCCGTCTCCTCCTCCTCCTGCACGATGCCTTCGAGGAGAGAGATGATACAATTTTGCATCCCCTCTCTCCTTCATAGGCAGTTTGCCTTCTGCTTTGCCTCCTCTGTTGGAGAGCTTTCCAGACATGCACAGTAGCTATTCGAAGGCAAAAATATCTTTGCCTCACGTTGTTGGAGTCAGCCTCATGGCGAGTAATTTGCATGGCTGTCGTCACGGCCTGTATTTTTCTTTTTCTTTTACAGGGACATGCTACTTCGATGGCGAGGTTGCGAGCGTCATGCAGTTTCCAAGTTCCCTTCAGAAAATAAATATTGGCAGCGCTCAGATGCAAGATCATTGCCTCTGAAGTTGTGGCTGTGGCACAATGCCACTGAGATTGTTGTGTAGGACACATCAAGAATGGAGAGGCTGATCATGTCACCGATCTCCAGCGGAAGCTCACCGGAGATCATGTTCCTGAACGGGTTCAGCACTGTCAGGACCTTCAAATTTGTGATCTCTATTGGAAATGAACGGAAAGCAGGAACCAAGTCGGGATCACATGATTCCTGTCCACCCCACACAACACACTGCGACTGTCATTTTTTAGAACAACTGCGACTGCCGAGTGCCGACTGTCAAGTGTCAACAGGCTGGCCATACATACTGGGAACTCATGTGCTGCCTGTTGCCTCGATGGCTGACGGCAGGAGGCCTCTGGGCCGAGCCGGCCGCAAGCACGCAAGCAGTAACAACAGGCCGCCGGCAGCCCATCAGACAGCATAGGAGCAGCAAATCTAGCAACCAAATACGCGGCCTGCCCTCTCTTGGGCCTTTTTTTTGTCTCTTGGGCCTTTTAGGCTGAGATGAATATTTCTTTTTTGAAAAAAAAGGAAACTGCGATTGGACTTGTAGTCCAATGGTAGGACGGTCCAGTGGGACGCTACCCACCAGGGTTCAAATCCTGGTGCTCGCACCTTTTCTTGGGATTTTATCAGGATTTACCGGCGCTATGCGTTAAGTGGTAAGCGGCGTTCCCATCGACAACGAGTCTCCAGATCTGCCGGTGCTCTGCTCAGTCCTTCGGAGGTGTAATCTCAAAAAAAAAAGGAAACTGATGAGACTTTCAGAGCAACTGGGATCCATAATCCGCCGGTGGTGATCTCGAGTGAACCCGGCGTGAACGGACGGCGGATTCCGGCGTGAACGGACGGCGTGAACTGGGATCCATTCGAAGGCTGTGTACTTTTCCAAAAAGTGTATAAGAAAATTTGGGGAAAAAGTCGCATCGAACACTGTAGCGTACTGTAGCATTTTTCGTTTGTTTGTGGTAAACATTATCCTACCATGACCTAACTAGGCTCAAAAGATTCGTCTTATCGTGTACATCAAAACCATGTAATTAATTTTTTTTGATGCTTCATGCATGAGGAGAGAGATTTGATGTGATAGGTGAATAGTGAAGTTTGGAGAGAGAATTTTTGGCTGTGTTTAGTTCCCAAAAGTTTCCCAAAATTCTCTCTCCAAACTTCACTATTCAACTATCTCATCAAATCACATCAAATCTCTCTCCTCATGCATGGAGCACTAAACGTAGGTAAATAAAAAAACTAGTTGCATGGTTGTGATGTACACGACGAGACGAATTTTTTGAGCCTAGTTAGGTCATGGTAGGACAATGTTTACCACAAACAAACGAAAAGTGCTACAGTGCGCTACAGTGTCCGATGTGACATTTTCACCAAACTTTCCAACCTCTTTTTTGAAACTAAACACAGCCTTTGGGAAGTTTGGAACTAAACACAGCCCAAGTTGCCGCCGGCGGCTGGCGCACGAGCACCACGAGGTGTACGTGTGCTTGGGTAATGTGACTGTGCGGGTCACCACTTGTCCCGCCATTCAAGCAGTGAGTCAGGCATGTGGTCATCAGTTCATCACTGTCAGGCCATAACAGAACAGATGGCCCTGTTTAGTTCCCGGTCTCGTTATCCAACTTCTAAAAATTCTCTCTCCAAACTTTACTATTCACCTATCACATCAAATCTCTCTCCTCATACATGGAGTACTAAACGTGGGTAAATAAAAAAAACTAGTTATATGATTTTGATGTACATGACGAGACGAATCTTTTAAGCCTACTTAGGTTATGGTAGGATAATATTTACTACAAACAAATGAAAAGTGTTACAGTATCCGATGTGACTTTTTCCCTCCACTTTTCTTTTTCCACGAAAAACACCCCCGGAAGCTCGGATCTGGTCGGGAGCAGAGTTGCATCGCGTGAATGCGCGTGATGGCACCAGTCCAATCCAAACCGATCTATACTCTGGAGAAATTCTAACTTTTTGGCCGAGTTTCTTCCGCTCTTTATTTTGGCATTATACTTTTGTAAATAGCTGATGGCATAAAACCTAATAAAGCAAAAAAAAAAAGAAATACCACTGCAGATATAACCTGGAGCTTGAGAGCCGTTTTTGTTGTACATGGCCACCTTTTAGTCTATTACAAAACCACACGCTAAGCCATATGGCTTAACTTATTTTGTCTACTTTCACTCATGTAGAGCCAGAAAATGCCAACCTAACCAAGTTGTACTTATTCAAGTGCTTGGGCTATGTTTATCCATCATGTTACAGTGATTATTTTTTTTCAAATACGGAGTAGTAAATTAGCACGACAGCGTTTAAACTTTAACCAGGAATTCTTTTATAGTGAAATATAAGTCCAAAGATTCTCCCTAAAAAAAGGTCCTAAGATCATACTTATAGAAGCATCTGACTTCAAGAAATACTGTAGTCCTGGTTCCAAATTTAAAGAAAACGGATAGAATCGTGTGAAAGACACATTTGCAAACAAAAATGCTTTTACGGGGTGAATCTCAAACTTTAACTGGTATTTTTTAGTTTTTGTAAATAAATAAGTTTTACTTTTACAGCATTTCAGTTTCAATTGCTGGCTCGCACGCGCAAACGCCGCCTCTTCCAGTCTTCCTCCTCCGGTCCGTCCCCCCGTTCGCATTCGCGGCACCCCGTTTACTCAGATCCCAAGGGAGGAACCCATCCGTCCCTCTCGCCGCGGCATTTCCTCGAACACCCGCCGCGCGCTCCCCGCCGCCGCCCATGGGCTCCCTCCCGGTGCCCGCCTCGCCGAAATGCGCCCCGGAGGGGCGCGCCACGGTGTCGGCGTCGGACCTGGCGCCGCTCTTCTCCGCGCAGCGCCGGCACCTGGACCACTTCTTCGACCGCCTCGACATGTCGCAGGCGGCGGCGTTCGCGCAGGCGCTGCTCGACGCGCCCGGGGCCGTCTTCTTCACGGGCGTCGGCAAGTCGGGGATCGTGGCGCGGAAGATCGCGCAGACGCTGGCGTCGCTAGGCTTCGCGCGGGCGGGCTTCCTCGCGCCCGTCGACGCGCTCCACGGCGACATCGGCGCGCTCTTCCCCGGGGACGTGCTCGTGCTGCTCTCCAAGTCCGGCGCCTCCGACGAGCTCCTCGCGCTCGCGCCCTGCGCGCGCGCCAAGGGCGCCTACCTCATCTCGCTCACCTCGGCGGCGTCGGGGGGCGACTGCCCGCTCGCCGCCGCCTGCGACCTCAACGTGCACCTGCCGCTGCAGGGGGAGGTCTGCCCCTTCGGCCTCGCGCCCGTCACCTCCACCGCCATCCAGATGGTGTTCGGGACACCGTCGTCGCCGCCATCATGGAGGCGCGCCGACTCTCCAGGGACCAGTACGCCTCCAATCACCCCGCCGGCAAGATCGGCAAGACCCTCATCTTCAAGGTAACTTACCTCTGATCCAAACACAAACAGGCCACCCCTTGCATTACAGTCACTGACTTTGTTTAGAAGGAACTTGCAATGATCTTGTGCTGCCACCCTCATGGGAAACATCAGATCTCAAATGCCCTTACTACTAAGATTCCTTAATTGTTCCTTTTAAAGGAAAAGGCGAGATTCATTTACCGTTGCGTGTCGGTGGGATTGGTTCTGTAAGTTGCCCTGTGAAATGCCCTTTATGATTGGACAATTTGTCGCTATCAACGGACAATTTTGTCGCTATCAACCGACATTTTGTTTGTCTATGGTTACATGTCGCGGTCTTTTCATATGGGGGATCTTATGCACATGCCATTTATTTCCTGTCGTTTTCATTGTAGCAAGGAAAACAACAACAACACCTCATCCTTTGCGTGAATCATCGATCGTTTAATATAGTGGCAGTTTTTATGGTTGCTATGAGTGATGAGTAAAGCAGGCTGTGTTCATCACATGACATATTTGATTAAAGTCTTGTACTCTTGTTAATGTGCAAAGTAGTTACTGAATGTGAAAACAAGGGTAGATCTTGTTTCTTCAAAACTATCCTATCTGGGTGTTATTGTGGTCCCAGCATGGCAGCATGCTATCATTTTGCTTTCCTATGGGCAAGGCATGTCTTTTATACCATATGTTCTTACGCAAACACCCTGCAGGTAAAGGATGTTATGAAGAAACAGAATGAACTTCCTCTGTGCAAGGAGGGAGATATGATAATGGACCAACTCACAGAGCTCACCAGTAAGGGTTGTGGGTGTCTGCTTGTGGTTGATGAAGACAAGCATTTGATCGGCACCTTCACTGATGGCGATCTCCGGCGTACACTGAAGGCAAGCGGGCCAGCTATCTTCAATCTCACGGTTGGAGAGATGTGCAACAGGTTTGCCAATATTAACTTGTTTTGTTTTTCCAGTCCTTTGTGAATTATTTCTCTCGTGACTGAGATGGTAGTTATACAACAATGCTGAAGTGGTTCTAGACTTCTAGTACATCTGGGATTTCGTACCTGGCTCCACCCCTTTGGTTTGCTGTAAACTGAACAACTGGTTTTCCTGCTAGCTTATCTTTTTTGTTCTATGGTTTTAGACCTTTTTCTGAAATCTTGTTGTTTTATAAACCATCTAATTCACATGTATTAACTTGACAGATGAAATACTATGAAAATACAATACTGGAGCATACATTCATGGCTGGCATAAGTTAAATTGCAGGATAAAATGTATCAAAAGTGCTGGAAATAAATAATAGTTATGAATAAAGAGTCTCTCTCTCACACACACCCTGAAATTGCTGAGTTCCTATAAATTCAACACGTTATGCTAGTAAATTAGACTCAGAACATTATGCTAATGAACACTATCAAAGATGGAAAATTCGTCTGATTAGTAACTGGATTCTGAACATGCCTTTTCAACATTTTTTTTCCAAGTTTATCTACCAGGCAGCATGTTCACTCTGTCATCCAAGGAAAATAAAATGTCATGGTTATGATACCCAATTACTTAGTGTAGATAATGCTCACCTCCTTACATTTACGATGTCCTATGTTCTTTGCATTAGTGGAATTTGTTCGTAGTCTTAGTCAGATGCTAGAGACTTGTGTAACTGTTCTGCATTATTTTACAGGAATCCAAGGACGATCACAGCGGAGGCAATGGCAGTTGAAGCCATGGAGAAGATGGAATCGCCTCCTTCACCTGTGCAGTTCTTGCCTGTTGTCGATGACAACAACGTCGTGTGTGGGATCATTACACTGCACGGCTTGGTCTCTGCCGGATTGTAGACTTCTGTGGCACCATCACCTTGTGCTAGATTATAAACTTCTGTACCAGCTAGATTTACTGGGTCCCCAGTGGTTCCTTTTGTCTACATTTACTTGACCCTAGACTGCCAATTGCAAGTGTTCTTGCCGCTCGGTTCATACCTGAAGGTGTTTTATCGCTCTAGTATCATTTATAGCCTAGACTCTGTGTACCCTTCTGTATAGTGCTTGGTAAGGCATTTTATCGCTACAATATCATGCGTAGCCTAGGCCCTGTCTATGTACCCTTTATGTATAGTGATTGTCTGCTTGGTAAGAGGAATATGCTTCATTCCCATTCTGCAATTGGCTCCTTATGTTTTGTATCCTATGCTGTAAATAAACGTGAAAGCTAAACATTCGAATGCGGTCGAGCAAGCAGTAGTAGCCGCAGCCTCAGAAAATCTTAGGACCTCATACATATAACCGATCCATTTGTAAAATCTGTTATTCCTGCCGTGTGTCAGGCTGAGCTCGCGCGCATTCTGCCTGACTGCTCCGTGCATTCTTAATTCATCCGTTCTAGATCACACTGCATCATGCTCAATTGACGAAAACAAATCACAGACATCGTTCACAACCGGCAGTGCTAATAGCTAACTCGACTAGGAACAACTTAGTAGGCACGGTGAAGTTATACATGCACCGAACAAACACAAGGGTTCATCGTGCTCGGTCTGGACTTCAATTAAGTTCCAGAAATCTAACGAAGACAGTGTTCAGATTCGATCAGGAAGGAGACATAGTTCACGCACACCAATGTTCCATACTGTGCAGCAGCAACTTTGTAGCGATGCCCAAAATCCTTCATCGTCCAGCTGCTACAGGGGAGCTTCACCTTTCCCATTCGGAATCTGGGTGTGGACGCTCCACCCTGGGCTTGCTGGCTGGGGGAGCTGGATGGTGTGTCAAGACCTGGTCCCAACCAATGATGTGCGGCAATGCAAACTGCACAAACACAAAGAAAAGAAGTCAAGAGCATGGATAAACCATATGCAGTTATAGAATGGAAACAACACAATCCATAAATAACAGTGGCTTGTGTACTAGTGTCAAGACTGACATGTGAGCACCACAGTAAGTTCAAGAGCTTTAAAATTGTATATGCCCAAACATAGTTATGGGCTTCACGCCTTCATGGAGCTACTGATAGAGTAGGCAAACAGGTGATAATAGACATATGCTATCATTTACTGGCACACATAAGAAAATGAATACATGCACAAGGCAACGAGCCGGCACATGCTTTCTACAATGAAGAACTCTCACTGAAACAATGTGATACAAAACCTATTGATTCTTAGTCATCTATTGGCGTGGTCTAGCTTAATCGGACAGTGGTATGAACAAACTATTTCGATGGTTCAGAAAATTTTGATAAATATTCAAACTTACACTCAGTGCTGTGCGCATCACTGCAAACTCAGCTTTTGTGATAGGGACTGAAAGGCGATCAGTAGTCTTCTGCACGTTGTTCAGAACAGCTGCAAAGAAAATTGTGACACATTTCCAATTAGAACCAATAAGTAGAGAAAGAAAGTTTTAACCAGATACACGGTGTTACAGAGCAGATAAAAGAACATTGATCTCATAATGTAATGGTAAGTGATAATAGACAGTAGGCAATTCTGTCAAAATACTAGCTATAGCAGGAAAAACTCCCTACTCTCATTTCAGAAAGCTGCTTCAACAGTGGCAAGCAAAACCCACAAGCTCCAACTTAATAGATGAGATTATTTGATCAATGGATAATGCCTCAATAGCTTTCACAAACTTCTCAAACATAGTTCCTTTTGGTTATAACTTTAGACCAATAGCACTGCTCAATATATATGGATCAAAGAAAAGGGAGGTTGGAGAATGTAATATAAGAATCACTTACTTATATTAACAAAGTATCCGCTGTCACTGCCAAGGGGAGTAATTGACAGCGATTTTTTCACCTGTCCTTCATGACTTGATACAAAAATGGGTTGGTGTTAGAAGGCTAATACGAAAACAGAAGTTATCTGTTTGATTTTTTTTTTGTTCACACAATAGTATCACAAACCTTGATTTCATGGATGGATCATGGAAAAACTCGCAGGACTCAGCAGGTCCAAGACTTATCAAGCTTCCCACTTCAGTAGGTGACAGAGAAAAAAGCTACACAATAGATGTTCCACAATCATAAATTAAGGTGTGATTGGCATAAATAGTAATAAGTCTTTGTGAGAGTAGTTTTCTTCAACAGGAAATACTACACAAAACTAGAGGAGAAAATACTCTTACCTGTTTCTTTGTATAGTCATACTTCCTTTGTCCAACAGCAGGAAAGAAGGTCAACATTACTGATCCATTTCTGTTCAACCGAGATCCTCCAGACTAATGAAATAGAAAAATTATGTTGTGGAGGAAGGACAATGTATGCCCAAAAAACAAACTAGTAAAAGGAAACATACTTCCATTTTGCTGAAACTTGGCAGTACAGGGTGAATAGAAAGTGCAGCTTTTCCCTTGAACACAGTATAGCTTGCAAATTTTTTACCAGAAGAGCTCGCTGCACAAACGATTAAGCGGTCATATTATCAGGCAAGCATTATCATGGCTAGCACGTAGCACGCAGAAGGATGATTAATAACAAGTACAGTGACAAAGGTTTCACCATCAAGATTTGCTGCTGAAGTTGAGACAGCATGTTGGAATGTCAACGAACCACTCCAAAGAGCTTCTTTTAGATCAAAACCTCTCCTGTGAAAGGAAAACAAGTTTAATAACTCACAAGAGTAATTTGACTTTGCACCTACAATATATTGAAGACAATAGTAGGGTCAAATGCTGAACTAAGTCCAGTGGGAGAAAGGTTGAAGAAACATAAAGCAGCAAAATGAATAGCTTGGATGTGGCATTTCAGGCTTCAGTAATATTTTTTGAATTAAGGCCTTCGCATAATGTTAGCCACCGACCCAGATATATTGATACTTGTTAGAATTGAAATAGGAAGTACACAAACATATGAAAAGAAGAAGAATAATAGAAATGATCATACGCATACAGATAGCTAATTTGCAGCAAGACTTTTGTTCTCATGATAAAAAAAACAACATTAAGTTCGATCCTCAATATGTTCCTAGTAGTTGCTGTAAGATTGATCACAATGATTTTTCTAACAAGTTTAATTCTTCATTCAATGCATTAGGCAGATGAACTAAATGACACGTTAGAACTTCAGGCAAACTGATTTACACAGGGGAAAAGATATCTCAGAACTCGATACAGTCACACTCAGAACACTGAATAACATCAATGTATGTCAAGTAACGCTGTAACAGTACAAGTATAAACCATAAACCCACTAAATAGAAGGGCAAATAAGTAATGTTCAGCGCAGCTGGCTATGTCTTGTGATTGTGACCATGCATCACCACCAAATGTCGCACAGGAACGTGCATTCCAACAATTAGACCACACAACAGTGTCACAGCAAGGGGAGGAATGAAATCCCTCTCTACACAATGAAACCTGGATCTAGCATAACAATACATCATCTGTGGAGGCGAGGGCAACAGGAAACCCAGGTGCATAAACCCTACCCCTAAAACCCCAGTCGCTCCACAGGCTACAACAGCGGGCACACGCGAGGTCTCACCCGAGCCGAGCGACGAGACGTCTGCCGCCGAAAACACCAAACATCCCGACCCCCAATAGCGCACATGGATACGCGAATGGCACGGCGGCGGCGTGGGGCCGCTCCGGGAAGCGGGGGGGATGGTGGGGAGAGCGAGGGTTAGGGTTTTCGGATCGCGTCTCACCTGGACGCGGAGGGGAGGAAGCGGGAGAGCCGCAGCATCGTCTCGTCGCCTTCGCGGTCGCGGCGGCGGCGGAGGAGGAGGAGGCGAGGAGGAGCGGAGCGAGCGCCGGAGAATGGGGGAGTGAGCGAGTTTTCCTCCCTCTCACTGCGGCGGCAGGCCAAGGCGCCGTCTGTCTCGGGGAGCGTGTAGGCAGTGGCGATGCCTTTATGGGCCGAAACCTAAACGTTGGGCCGCCGATGCCAGTCCAAAGCCCAAAACCAAGCCTCTTTGCCGCTGGACTGGAGACTTGTTGGAGTCGGTAGGAGAGTCCGAGCCGCGAAGGACCCGGGTCTTCTTTGCGGGCCTATGTATATGCAACGCCCTGGGCCTCTCGTGGACACAACCGCAGCCGCCGGCCCACCGCGACATCACAATTCAGCCATCTACAGATTCGAGAGAGGAAGGGAAGAGAGACCGACCATGGCGGCGAAGGTGGAGGGCAAGCCCAAGCCGGTCGTTGTGGCCGTGAAGACTGAGCGGGTGCCGGATCCCCTGCGGAGGCCCAGTCCTATCTATACCTGAAAGCTTCAAGAAATTCCCCAGGCTCCGAGAGCGTTGCCTAAAGACTGATGCCGAGATCAACTTGCATGTCGACGTTCATCAGGACATATTGAGGCAGTATAGGGAGAAGGGTTACGCCATGGTGGGGGTTGAGGTTATCGACAATGGCCTCAGGAGGTTCTTTGTTATTCCAGAGGAATCCACTGCCTAGGGGCATTAGGGTTTAGGGTCTAGAGAAAAAGGGGGGCAACTTTATGTTTTCCTGCAATTTTTGACGGTTCATCGGAGGGACGATCTAACCCACCTAAGTTTCCCTGCAATTTGTTTTATTTTATTTTTTTATAATTCTTTGAGTTCAAATCCTGTGGAGCACTTTAACATACCATAGTATGCTAGAATGTCATAATTTTGTATGACTATCTGAATGGTGCTTTGAAGGTAAGCAAGGTATAGTAACACTAACACGATTCTTTGGGTGAATCTTTAGGTGAATCTCACGCGCTACTGAAATGGCAACCGTAAGCAGCTCAATTTTTTTCTGAAATAATTAAGTAGCTCATCAGGACATCGAATTTGCTTGATTCACGGGTTACTAAATAATTCATTGTCATTGACACGTCAGCATTCAATAGGATATTTTTTTTGAAAGACCAATAGGATATTTGTTTTTGAGATTATTCAATAGGATATTTGTAAATCAATTCAAGTAGACAGCATTATCCCTATATATATTCTTGCCTTGCATTCTGCCTCGACAGATATATTGTTTACCACTGCCAATATGAGCAGGTGCACTGCTCTTTGAAATACCTGTAAATCTGAGCAAGAGGCTCTTTGAAATATATTCACATCCTCGAATTGTCCAAGTCTGAGTCTGACCATGACATTCTTTGAGTACATTCACATCCTCGATGTCCGTTTGCTTGGAGTTAGGACTAGGAAAGATTGCTCAACAACTCTATCGGTTCTGCAGATCGTCTCATGCACCGACATTTCTTTCTTTACACATCATCGTCATGCATCGCAAAAATGGAGCACGAGAGACTAAACAAACGGGAAGAAGGAGAAGTGGCTATATATCTCAGTTGGATTTCCCGGCGGGCGGGTCGCAGAAGGCCTCCCGGTTTGCGGCGGCGCCGCCGCGCACGAGGAAGTGGCCGAGCGACGGCGTGCTTGTCCCCTTCACCCAGTTCTCCTCGCACAGGAACTCCCGCCCGCACGTGCGCTCCACCTCCCTCTCGTAGTCGTGCACCAGCACCTCCGTCTCCGCCCCCTTTGTCCGCGCCATCACCGCCGCCGAGTAGATCGCCGACATCCTCCCCGGCGACCCCTCCGCGAACCTTTATAAATATATTTATATATGTCATCGTCATGAAATCATCATCAGCTTCAATTCGTTAATCGATCCAAGAAAGAAACCACGGACAACGACGATTCGTACCCGCGCGGGCCGTCGACGAGGATGACGTCCCAGGAGACGTCGTAGAGCTGGTTGGGGAGGTCGTTGATGGCGAGGCGGCAGTCGGAGAAGAGGAGGTTCTGGACGGGGCGGCACTCGGCGGCGCGGGCGGCGTCGATGAGGCCCGGGAGCTCGCGCACCGCCGTGGCGTAGGCCACGTCGTAGGCCTCCAGCCCCGGGTGCTTCCCCTCCAGGTGCTCCACGTAGTAGGGGTTCTCGTCCAGGAACACCGTGCGCCCGCCGTGGTTGAGCGCCCGCCACAGCGGCGTCTCCGCGCCGAGCCCGAACACCAGCAGGTTGCACGGCGCGCGCCGCCGGAGCACCGCCGCGATCGCGCGCACGTCGGGCTCCGGCATGCACCCCGTCGTGTTCCCCGCCGCCGCCGCGTACTGCACCAGCGCGTCGAACACGTAGCGCGGCAGGCCGGCATCTTCCGCCGCCGCCGCCGCCGCGGCGCCGGCGCCGGCGTCAGCCGAGGCCGTGAACAGCGTCGTCGCCTGGTACGCCGCGGCGGCGGAGGCGCGCGCGGTGGAGAACACGGTGAGGAGGGACACGGAGGTGAAGAGGGCAAGGAAGACCACCAGGCACAGGCACCGGGACCAGCCAAGAAACGCCACGGGCGACGCCGGCAATGTCGGCGCCATGCCGTTCAACGCCTTGTTGTTCGACGACGTGTGCACGAAGAGCAGCTTCGGCCCGGCCATGGCTTTCACCCTCCTCTTCTGCGTTTTGTGAGCTTGAGCTAGCTGTGAGTGTTTGGAGTGAATGCTAACGAGGCAAGATTTAGTAGATGAGGGTGGTGCGGATGGAGTAGCTCACACTGACATTTTCAGGTGAGAGATCGGAGTTGGCAAGGAAGAAAGGAATGGAGGTTGGGATGGGATGGGGGTTGGGGCAGACAGCAGGCCAAGCTAGCTGAATTAAGCAAAGTTAAATAAGCTTATGTTGGATTAGTAGTTGGCATGTTTGGCAGGAAAGCAAGCCAGGTTAAAAATTGCTTGAGGGTTGCAACCTGCATGCTTTTGCTTCAGAGTGGCTCAAATTTCGGTAGGTTTTGATGGCACTCTTTGATCTTGACACCAAATCTTTCTCACAAAATAGAGTACACCATGTCTTGTTTTAAATAGTTTTAGAAAACGAGAGCGAGCGCAATCAAAGACCGTTTTGAACAAAATACTTTTCTCAAGCTTCACGCGGGAGACTTTTTAAATGAAAATCTTTCTAAGTTCCTACTGTTGAAACTTCTTTTTTAGTACCAAACAGGCCCTAGAAATGGTAACTAGCTGGATGTGAATGTTCCCTGAACAGCCTAGTCATGATAATTGCTTAGGAAGAGTGAGGACCCATGGATTTCAGATGCGAAACACACAATGCTAAATTACCAATCTGCCATTGCCTGATGATAGAAGAGCATCATTAAAAGCTACAGAAGATGACACCAGATTTTAGAAGGGCAAGCAGGAGCTTTCTGGCCATCACCAGACACATGAAACAAAAGGAGTGAATACAACATATCAGGTTTGGTGAGAGGAGAAAATGTTGATGAAAAGGAGGCTGAAAATTCATTTGACTGATCGCAAGATGCTATCAGCACACACTTAGAACCTAAGCCACAGGGGTGTCAGGAGCTAAAGTTTTGCAGATAGGAGGTGGCTGTCAGTCTGTATCTCTCCGTTGCCTTCAAGTGAAGCCTCGGCAAAATCGGGCATGAAACACGCATTGCCCATCCCTTGTGCAGTCCAGATTCCAGAAGGACCAGAACCATTTCACATTTACATTAAGTAATTCGAGGACGCAACATACAGTTGTTCACGTCCAAGTTTACATGAAATAATTTGAAGACGCAAACATACAGCTGTTCACATCAGTATCAGTATCATATGTGCACAGGTTGGTCATAAAACAAAACATTAGTTGACAAAGAGATGCTGAAACATAAAGCGAAAACGAACTTTTTATGGTAGCAGGTAGGGATGGCAATGCTCTAGCTACTCTGCAGATTGTCTCATGAATACAACTGGTAATCCCAGTTTTCGAAAAAAAAAAGTCGGAAACAGAGAGAACACCCAGTTCCATACTCCAGTTTAACTTTTGCGGTGTCCAAGCTGACAGCAAGAAAAATGTTTCGCCATATTCAACTATTGCAATTTGATGACCAAGCCAAACATCTCAACAACTTCCATCAGCAGCAAGTACAAACACCATACAGTACAAGGGCTTGAGATGGAAACTCATAGTTCATATAACGTTTGGCATTGGCAATGTATTAGCTTCGACGAGCAGAAGATGCATCTCTGGCATCCTGCAGTAAAGAAGCGGTAATCGGAAGAGAACCAAATTTTTACAAAATCTCACGGGTATCATGATCATCGCCAGGTGTGACCAAAGATATACCGCCGCAAGATGTCAGCAGGATCATGCAGTCCCGCACCAGAAGGCCAAGTGCTCATCCTTGCGAGATGTGCTATAGAGCCCACCACATTTAAGGCAAATGAAGCTGCTTCCGTCGGCAAAGGCATCCAGGATGATCTGCTTCCTTCCACTGACAGCAAGAATGCAGGCCTCATCAGAATTCAGCATTTCAACAGGGTCAGACCCTGGTCCTTGTGGAGGGTTAGCATTTGTTGACTGAGCCTCTGCTATGGCACATTGGGCAAGCAAGGAGGCAAGCTCATCAACACTAGGACTGGCCTGCAACCTCTGCGCGTAGAGTTCACGAGCACGGTTCATAGTCTGGATGAGGGCTTGTTCACCACCTTGAGATCTTATGGCCAGGAGAACCTGCATAATTTCATAAGTTCATAATCAATAACACATAGAAATGAGACTTCATGAAAGGAGATAAATGAGTGGTTAATTAGACAAGGTAAAATTTGAAAGGCAAATTAAGTACCACAAGACCCATCATAATCATCATCAAGAGAAGCAAGAGTGTGAATAAGGCTTAGTGGGATATATTATTATATCATCGAAACATACATCTTCCAAAAAAGTAAAAATGGAAATATCACATAGCAATGCAAGCAGAATGTTCACCGCTCGGATAGCCAGTCAAATTGCCAAGTGTGATCCCTTACCAGAAACATACAAAGTTGTTATGGGGTACAATCATGGGATCTCACAGGCGATAACTAAGGGCATAATCTTATATCACCAAACTGTTTGGTCCAAAAAATCATACATACACATATAGCTAGAGTGTGGAGGCGGGGAGTGTTATGGTTGGGAAGTGCAGCATTTTCCACTAGTTCGCTAGTTCGATACTCACAAAGGTTGAGCATTTTCATTTGGTCCATGTGGTGCATCAGGTAGGATGCTATAGATGTCCAATGCAAACAAGATATGCAAATTCCATCACCACTAGATGCTAACAGATATGTAGTAAGATTTGGTTAGTCCTATACTGTCCTGTGCTCCTGTCCCAAATTAGCACAATAGACTTGAATGGTTTCATCAGGGTAGGCGGGTAGCAAACACTAACTTATGGGGTGGAGTTTCTTCTTGTTCATCATACCTTTTAGCTCTACTCTTACCCAGCTATATATGGTCCTGATGGTCATTTTTAACCGGTCAAATCCAAAACGATTGGCATGTTCATTATATCTTTTAGTTTTACTGTTACCCAACTATATGGTATTGATGGTCATTTTTAACTGGTCAAATCTGAGATGGTGACATGTACTGGGGAAAAAAACATTGACAAGTGTACTCTGCCCATATGAGATAGGGCGCCGACAGTTAAACACTTAAGCTGCATCAAAGCTGCCGTTGAGTTTAGCTCAAACTCAAGCACATGTTAAGCATTTTATCTAAACAAAATAGTTTCATGAGATCTAATTATTTGGTCAACAGAAACATAACATTTACCGAACATGGAAAGTTCACAATATGACAGAAGCAAGAAACATTCTCAAATACAACTTGGCTGCTTGAGCTGAAACTGCACAGCCAGCTTTGGAAATGATCGGACAAATAACGGTCTTCATAAATAACATTTATTGTATAACTACTTCTCCAGATAAAATGCACACCATAACAGAAGGCTTAGAAGAATCATGAAATTCCACATTACTTAGGAAAAAAAAGGAAAATAATCAATTTCCATTTTAAGAGAGGGGAAAAGAAAGGGGGGGTATTGATGGCATGCTACTCCCCCAAATCAAGTTTCAGATAAGGTCACACTAAAGTGAGATATGGGAGTGACAATGTCTCATCCTACTTTTAGAGGAACGCCATATCCTCAAAGGTCCCAAAACTAAATACGAAGTATGCATAAAATTAACCACAGTAACTCGAAGGGTAAACGCGAAGTGCATAGTCTATGGATAGAACTAACTACAGTAATTCACGAGGCCTTCATAAATAGCAAATTTTATGCCCGTGCGAGAGAAGGGAAGGCTATATCTTTCCACTTCACACAGGATCAATTAAATGCTACTATCTTTTACAAATTTTGCTTTAGGATCATGCTACTAAATATATTATTTAGCACTAGCTGCTAAGCCACAATGACTATATGTAAAGCCGTAGAATCAGATGACTGATGATAGACACTACATTTCTTGACAATTCATTTTCTGGATCGGAAACAAAATAGGGGAACAAACTCTAATAGAAAGGACATATTGGAGATTGTATGGGACACTGACCATTGACATTATCAATGCATACAGTACCAAGAGCACTACGCATTCCATCGTGCACTATAATCAGATGGTGTCATCAAATCAACAGAATCAAACAGTATAGCAACATAATCTGATAAGAGTTTTTTTTTTTTAAAAACAAAGGAATCTGATAGAATGACAAGGATTAGTTCAATAATTTTTCATTACACCACATGTGTTTGCCCAGAACATACTCAGTGTTTACTCACTGTTGTACAGAAAACTCATTTGTGATCGAACGATGAAACAGTGAGGAGAGTCTGTGAAGACCATGAGCAATCAGCAATTCAGAATGCTGGATGCACAGATTCTGGAACCAAGCAAGTATTTCGATAAGCATAAATTGCAAGAGCTACATATGAAGGGACAACGGGGTATTTAAGTTTTAAGATGTATGCATAAATCCATGCTTTGGCTTCTTCCTCTCCTTGAGAGGAAACAAACGAATACTCCTTTTGGGTGGCCTAAGAAACAGGTAGAAAGCAGAGCGAAAGGGGTAACTGCAGAAAGAACAAGGCACCCAAGCACCTAGCCAGGGTACTCTGGAACCAATCATACGTAACTAATCCCAAACCCTAAGGCCTAGAACGGATCGCGCCTAAACCCCCTTTGCTCCCTCCGCGCAAAACCTCAAGCCGGATGACGCCACACAGAGAGAACGACCCTAAACCAAGATTGAACTGGGGGAAGCTCACCGCGAATCCGCGATCGTCTAACCGAGTGATCGCTCAGCCTCCGATGGGCAGCATACGAGAAGCAAACCCAGAGAATTCCCCATCCCATCACGGCATCACCCGGCCGGACCCGGGGATTGTGGGAGCGAACGCCATACGGCCACACGCAGCACGCGAAATGGGGGCGGAACGGAGAAGGGAGAGAGGAGATAGGACTCACCGCCTGCAGCGCGAGGGACGGCTTGCCCTCCTGGAGCAGCGCGCGGGCGCGGGACAGCATGCTCCACCCCTCCCCGGCCTCTGCCGCCGCAGCCGCCGGAGCCGGGGGCTGGGCCGCGGGTTCGGGCGCGGGCTCCATCTCGACGTCGGGCGGGTCCATCAGCGGCGCCCTCGATCTCGCTCGCCGCCGCCGCTCTCTCTCTCTCTCCTGTGCTTCGCCGCCGGGGGGAGAAGAAGTTGGCTGCTGGCTGGCTGGCGACGGCTGCGGCTGCGGTGCCACGCCTCCAGATGCTTCCAGGTGTGCGTGGCGGCTTTCCCTTCGTCTAGTATTGGTGTGTTTAGGGATGTGTTCAGTTCCAAAGTGTATGGGAAATTTGGGAAAAAAGTCACATCGGACACTCTAGCGCATTGTAGGACTTTTCGTTTGTTTGTGGTAAATATTGTCCTACCATGACCTAACTAGGCTCAAAAGATTCGTCTTATCGTGTACATCAAAACCATGTAATTAATTTTTTTATTTACCTATGTTTGATGCTCCATGCATGAGGAGAGAGATTTGATGTGATAGGTGAATAGTGAAATTTGGAGAGAGAATTTTTGGAAAGTTTGGGGAACTAAACACAGCCGTAAATTTTTCGCATCGGACACTGTAGCGTACTGTAGCACTTTTCGTTTATTTGTGGTAATCGTTGTCCTACCATAATCTAACTAGGCTCAAAAGATTCGTCTCATCGTGTACATTAAAACTATGTACTTAGTTTTTTTATTTAACCACGTTTAGTGTTCCATGCATGAGGAGAGAGATTTGATGTGATTTGATGTGATAGATGAAAAGTGAAGTTTGGAGAGAGAATTTTTGGGTTTTGGGTGGAACTAAACACAGCCGTCTAGTTGTAGAGAAAGACGCATGCACAGGAACCCGAAGCTGCCGCCCGTTTTCCCTTTGCTTGACGTTTTCTTTTCCTGAAAGAAATGCTTGACGTTTTATGAGCAGCATCCGGGGAATAGTTAGGAAATTGCTTCGAATCTCTTACCAGGAAAATTTGCAGCAAAGACGAAGCAAAATATGCTGGCGGTATCTATCGTTAGCAAAATTTAGTAGCTATTTTTCACATTTTCTCTCTTGATGTTGCTACTCAGGCTTGCAATATCATAATATGTAATTCGTAGTGGTAATAATCAAAATCTAGCCATATGGCATCATAAAGGAGGAAACACGACTATTAAGTTGTTATGAACGGCTCAAAAGATATGTAGATAGAGGGATCGGATTTGGTACATATAGAAAACAAAAGCCGTTGGCATTTGGCTTATTTGATGAATCTTCATATTAAATTTATCTAGATAAATTTTATTACTCAGTTCTATATTTTAGCTATAGGGTCAAATATCCCCGTAGAAGCTCATAAAGAAATAATTAATACCTTTTGTAGATGGTATACATAAATTAAAACAACTTCTATCTACAAAGATTGCTCAATTGCACACTTTAGCTATAGGGTCAGAATATCCTTATACAATCTTATAAACAAATAATTAATATCCTTTGTATATGGTATACATAAATTAAAACAACTTCTATCTACAAGGATTGCTCAATTATACTCTTTAGCTATAGGGTTGAATATCCATGTACAATCTCATGAACAAATGATTAATATTCTTTGTAGACGCTATATAAAAATTAAAACAACATCTACCTACAAATATAATACACACATTTCTTAAAAATATGTCCATATCGATACATATCATAAACATCATAATAGGGAATCAGTAACTAGCTAAAATACGTGCGTCTATACTTAGTTGAAACTCGAATGAGACCGAATATATTCATCACAATAAAACCTCACTGAGGAATTTTTTTCTAAATTAATATTATTTTAATTCAAAATTACAAATTAATTCCTCTGATTTACGGAATTACAAAAATGTGGTACTATCGTCTGCTGGGTAGACGAAAATAGAGATTTCGTCTACCCAGAAGACGAAATTACTAATTTCTTCTATCCATCGGACGAAAATACGTTTTTCGTCTATTCAGTAGACGAAATCTGCCAAATTTTCAATTAAAAATAGATTCCGTCTACCCGGTAGACGAAATCTCCCAAATTTCCAATTAAAAATAGATTTCGTCTCTCCGGTAGACGAAATCTCCCAAATTTTCAATTAAAAATAGATTTCGTCTACCCGGTAGAAGAAATCTATTAATTTCGTCTATTCGTTGGAAGAAAATAGATTTCGTCTCTTGAGTAAACGAAATTTAGATCCCTAGGTTAAAAAAATATAAAGTGTGCAATAAATATTGAAGTACTATATATTGATGAATCGGCATATTTGTACTCACCACTTTAATGCATGCATTTATAAGTTTTACAACTTATTATACACAATTTGCTCTTAAATGTGTGCGTGCACCCGATACAGCATCATAGAACCGGATCAACCGGTCCCTGAGGTCGAACTCCCATAGGTGCTCCTACTGCAGGATGTTGCCGATGACGACACCCCGGGCCACGCGCCCTCCTGCACGTGGAATATTAGTTATTCGGAAGTATTATGATTTACGGGTTATATAATAATAATGTATAATATGTTTTGAAGTGTATAAAAATATTATAAGGAATTTCGGAGCAAATTGTGTATAATTAATAGATTTCATCTACCGGGCAGACGAAATCTATTTTTAATTGGAAATTTGGGATATTTCATCTACCGGGTTGACGAAATCTATTTTTAATTGGAAATTTGGGAGATTTCGTCTACCGGGTAGACGAAATCTCTTTTTAATTAAAAATTTGGGGGATTTCGTCTGTTGAATAGACGAAAAAAATATTTTCGTCCAATAGATAGACGAAATTAGTAATTTCGTCTTCTGGGTAGACGAAATCTCTATTTTCGTCTACCCAGCAGACGATAGCACCACATTTCTGTAATTCCGCAAATCAGAGGAATTAATTTGTAATTTTAAATTAAAATAATATTAATTTTAAAAAAATTCCCTCACTGCGTGTATCAAGCTAAAAGGTAATATTTTATAACTAAAATATGTAGGTTTTAATTTATAACAATATGCACATCGACTGTTTTGTTTTCTACATCGTTGTACTTCGCGTACAAGTGTAACCGAACCATAAGTTATTAATGTCTTAAGTATATATACTAGGATTGCAAATAGTTCTATATTTATCACTTATTCACGACTATATACTTTACATTGAAGTGTTGTGGCTTCGGTTACATATCAGTTTCTCGCCTCTAGCTTTGATTCAGTATTTTTACAACACGATATATATTGCTCCATAAGCTTACTAACTTATAAGCATATAAAAATTGCTCATAGTTAGTGTAATCAACTGTAAGCACGTAAATATAGTACTTTTTATTTTTGGTGGAGCTTATTTTTTACATCAAAATTATTAGTGGAACTTCAGAACAATTCGAAGTACAGTTGATTGATTTATTTATTGAGTATTTCGTGCCTTTTTTTTGAGGGAACGTGGCCTTTTCTTATACAGTTGATTGATTTGCAACTTCTGGTGGAAAATAATCAGGCAAAATCCGGAGGGCTTTTAACTTTAAAAAAGTAACATCAAGCCCAAACAAAAGCAGGCCTTTCTCGGCCCATATTGGCATCTTCTGCCCCGTACCGCCTGCCGCCTGCTCCCTCTCACTGGCAGCCTGCCGCCGGCTCTGGTCCGCCACCGCTCGCCACGGTCGCGAGCCGAGCAAAATCGAACAGGCTCGTCAAGCCGTCAGGGAACAGGAAAACAAGCGCGCCCTCCCACTCGCGCGCGCCGCGGCCGGCGGCGGCGGTGGCGGCCATGGCGGAGCTGCGGCACTCGACGGCGGCGCGCGCGTCCAACTCCCCCGCCAAGCGCGACTCCGACGCCTCCGCCGCGTCGTCCCCGTTCCTCGCCTCCCCCTCCGCCCGCGGCAGCCGCGGCGGCGCTGGCGACGACGACGGCGGCGGCAAGGACGCCCACCGCTCGTCCCCTCTCCTCCCGCACCAACACCACAAGCGCGTCCACCTGCTGGCGTCCCCGTTCCGCTCGCTCCTCGCCCTCGAGGACCCCAGGTCCCCCGCCGCCTCGACCTCCTACCGGATCCTGCTCGCCCTCCTCGCGCTCCTCCTCGCCGCCGGGATCTTCTGCGCGCCCGTTCTTTGGTCCCGCCTCGTGAGCTCCTGGCCCCTCCCGTATCTTCCCAATGCCATTCAATTTCGTCGGGGGAATTTGCCACTGACATTCTGATGTTGTTGTTGTTTCCCGTCTGAATGTCTGATCCTAGAACACGCCGTACTTGTGCCACAAGGAAGGGATCACGCTTCATTGCCCTGAGGTGAAGTTTTCTTAATTGCTGCAAGCGTTTTGGGACTTGCGTCAGTAACATTTGGTCTGAAGAATTTTTGCTTTGGGTGCAGACGAAGGAACCCCCCTCGCTATGGGAGAATCCACGTGCTGCCACTACATCTTGGAAGCCCTGTGCAGAGCGACGCAGTAATGAGCCCTCAGGCAAGTCCATTCATGTTGCTTGGAGACAACAATGTAGCATATATTACATCCTTGCTTTACGATGCACCCTATCAATTTAAGGTCAGTAACCTATATTGTGCAGTGCATACTTTGACCTCCTGGATTGATTAGTGTTTACTGTGTTGTGGCAAGCAATCTGATAGGCCTGCTAAAACCTGATTTTCCAATTTTCCTGTGAACGCCATTTTTTTAATCCATTGTTCCATGTTAGATGGAGGACTTATGAGACATTAACCCCTCATTGTTGTATAAAATTGTCTTCAAGCATCAAATAACATGTGTTTCATCATGATTGGATCCTGATGGGTGATGAATATCATGTATCACGCAGATGTTCCGTCTGAGAAAGAAACCTCTGGGTATATTTTTATTCACGCCGAGGGAGGACTAAACCAGCAACGCATCGCTGTATGTACGCACTTCTGTTTTCCTCAGACTTACTCTGGTAGCTGTTTGTATAGATTTCGTTACATGAGAAATTTTACTATTAACATGTTTGCTAAACAAGCTTAGTTACAATATGCTTCAATATAATCTTGTAACTCCTTTTGATTGATTGTGTTTGCAATGACATAGTAAATCTTGTTTAGAAAAATAAATCCTGTTGTTTAATATATATTAGGATCCTTGCAAAGCTGATCGTGCCTCTTTCTTGAACAGTGTTTATTACCTTTCTAAACTGCATAGAATTTCAGTTACTTGTCTCAAGAGAACAAAAAAACTCAAGTAGCATCAGTGGCCCATCATTTAATTTCCCATATTTGGTGTTTCTGGCTTCTGCAGATATGTAATGCTGTTGCTATTGCTAAGATAATGAGCGCAACACTTATTTTGCCAGTTCTGAAGCAGGATCAGATATGGAAAGACCAAACGTAAGTACTGTTTCCTGTTCTAAGTTCTTTGAAGTCTATTTTACTGCTGTAATTTAGGCAGTACTTCTATCTCATAAATCCGGTTCAACTTTTATTTCCTATAAGCTGAACAAAACATGCAACCAGAATGTTAAAATTCAGATTATATTTTTTCCACCAAAGCTGCAATCTTGTTTGGGTTCCTGAAACTTGAAATATCTGTTTTAGGTCTTACTTTCCTGTTACTTGTCAGAATTCAGAAAACTAAGTGTTAGTGTTCCAAAAATCTGTAATGGAAACATTTAAGCTAACTAGCCATTGTCCAAAGGTCTTAGTGATTATCCATGTAACATACATCTTTATTCAGTATTAATTTCTTATTGAGGATGATTTTGATTTTCCACGTTGTTACTGATTCGATCAAAGTATGTGCTTTTAAATGTTACCACTTCATTTTAGATGCTTCTCCTATGGTCCCAGTACTGCCTTGTCACTATGAAGCTGTACTAGGGAAAACATGACTACCAGAAAAAAGAGATTTGATTAATGATCCATGAAACGTGCCATGATGTATCTTTTACGTGAAAAGTTTGCAGTTGTCACGTTGTAAATCTGTTTACAGTTGGCATGTCAGCTATGGAAACTGTTGTTCTTGTGATGTACAATGTACAATTGTACATGCATCCAAACTAGTATAGATCATAGCAACTAGGACTCTAATCTCAAATCATTTTTTGACACATCTGAAGTAGTTCTTGTAGTCATGAAATTTGCAAGCATGGAAGTTTGCAATATCATGTATGGTAGGTCTGAAGTTTTATTGGCTCCATGCTGTGCACAGTTTATATTAAAAATTAATTGCTGTGGGATATGGTACAGAGTCAGGATTTCATTAGGCACATTACCTGATTGGAGTCGTTTAAACATGTGACTTGCTTTCTGCCATGTTCCCTACATCATTGAGAACATTTTATCTCCTCTGCAGGAAATTTGAAGATATCTTTGATGTTGATCATTTTATAAACTATTTGAAGGATGATGTGCGAATTGTCCGAGACATCCCGGACTGGTTCACAGAAAAAGATGAACTTTTCACCAGCATAAAGTATGTGCTACATTTTGGCTTACTCATTATCTTGACTGCCTCAACCTTTCTGAAACTGATGTTGCAACTTGCAATATGCAAATAATGCTGCATATTTTTTTTTCTATTTTCTTCTAATGTAAATCTCTAATATTGTACGTGAGTGTTTGAGATCAACTGTCAGTATTTATTTTACTGAATATTCATTTTTCTTTGATAATTTGTATTGAGTCATGTGTTATAACAGGCGTACCGTGAAGAATATTCCGAAGTATGCATCAACCCAGTTTTATATTGACAATGTACTTCCAAGGATCAAAGAGAAGAAGATAATGTCTATTAAGCCATTTGTTGACAGATTGGGGTAAGTAAACCATAGAACCCAACTATTTTAGTGTTTTTCGCTAATTCGATATTGGAAGTCCAAATACCCAATCTGCTTTCATGATGTCGTAAAGGGAGCCGTACAATTTATCATATATTTACCATAGGTGTGGAAGATTCTGGACCTAACGTAAAGCTACAATTTCAGGTATGACAATGTTCCAATGGAGATTAACCGGCTAAGATGCAGAGTTAACTACCACGCTCTAAAGTTCCTACCTCATATTGAAGAAATGGCTGATAAGCTTGCAGCAAGGATGAGGAACCGAACAGGCAGTATAAATCCATACATGTAAGCTGTAGTTAACTACCTTTTATGATTGTATCCCAACCTAGCTGAACTTTGACGGTCTCATGTTTATGTCAATCAAATATCATACTTCTTTTAAAGGGCTCTTCATCTAAGATTCGAGAAAGGAATGGTGGGCCTTTCTTTCTGTGATTTTGCTGGTACACGGGATGAGAAGGCGATGATGGCCGCTTACAGGCAGAAAGAATGGCCAAGGCGCTACAAGGTCAGCCCAACCTCGAGAAATCTGTTGCTTCTGGGAGAAATTGAAGAGATGAAGCATGTACTGTGTCCCATTTTGACAAAGTCTTCCTTTGCATTTTCACGCAGAACGGATCCCACCTGTGGCCACTGGCACTGCAGAAGAGAAAAGAAGGGCGTTGCCCTCTTGAGCCCGGTGAGATTGCCGTAATCCTTCGTGCACTGGGATACACGAGTGGGACACAGATATACGTCGCGTCAGGGCAAGTGTACGGCGGCAAGAACCGGATGGCTCCCCTCAAGAACATGTTCCCCAACTTGGTACGTACAGCGCCTCATCTCAGTAACAACACAGTTTCCGCGGCCTTTATTTAGTCGAAAAAAACCATGGCGAAAATGTTGCCACAACTTCGTGTTTCCTTAAGCCATGGAACAAAATGCCCATTCTATTCCAGTATTCCACCAAGCTGAGATAGGGATGCAAGTGGGTACCCAACGGGTCTTTTGGGTCAGCCACTCTAGTTCATTTCATCTTCTAAATTATTTACATGGCATGTCACTCTAAGTTCATTTTTCTAAGTTTTGGATCGATCCAATGACTCAAAAACATATATACTTGCATCCCTAAGCTGAGACCATACCATACCAGCAGCCATGGTGATGGACTGATGGTGACCTGCGTTGCTCATCGTTGCAGGTGACGAAGGAGGAGCTGGCGGGCGCGGAGGAGCTTGCGCCGTTCCGGCGGCACGTGACGAGCCTGGCGGCGCTGGACTTCCTGGTTTGCCTGCGGTCGGACGTGTTCGTGATGACGCACGGCGGCAACTTCGCCAAGCTCATCATCGGGGCGCGCCGCTACGCGGGGCACCGCCTCAAGTCGGTGAAGCCGGACAAGGGCCTCATGTCCAAGTCCCTGGGCGACCCCGACATGGGCTGGGCCTCCTTCGCCGAGGACGTCGTCGTCACGCACCGCACGCGCACGGGCCTCCCCGAGCCCACGTTCCCCAGCTACGATCTCTGGGAGAACCCGCTCACGCCCTGCATGTGCAGGGCCTGACTGAGGTCCCCGAACCAAATCCTTCTCGACCCATTCTTTCCTAGTGTTAGTCAGTAGTTAGTACTCCACTGGCTAGAATTCAGCAGAGCACTCCCAGCTCCCAGCTCAGCTATGCTTGAATGCTTCCATCCCTTTTAGTTCAGCACTAGAAACTAAGACGCGGCGTTGCCGCTCTCAGACCATTGAGCAGGCCATGGAGGTGCTAACAACGAGCGCATTAGCTGGATGGTCTTCTACCAGCGCTCGACAGCGTGCGTGCTCGTGCGTTAGTATAGTCGGTAGGCAGACTAATACATTACTCTATCTATCAAAACATTAGTATCATTAGTTATCGGCTATTATTATCTATTCCTTTGGCTGTAAGCACTCTCCTTGAGGTGCTGAGGCTGGATTTACCTCAATCTAAAAATTATTATCTATTCCTATTAGTCTTCTGCCATCTTCTGTGAAGAATCAGTATATTGAACTCCAATATTTTTGAGCTTATGCTGTAGTAGCTCCATGGAGTAGATTTTAATGGCTGAAAGTGACATCCTAGTATTATGGAAGGCACAATGGACATAGATTAAATATCCATACAAATTTAAGGCATAAATTATTATTTTTAAATATAACAAGTCTAGTACTTTTCAGGCATGCTGTAGCAGTGCGATGCATAACAGAATAACAGATATAGACTAAATATATGCATACGAATTACAGAATCTGTACAGAAGATCAGTAAAGAGGATAGCCCTCCTGAGGTCTGCAGCAATCGATGACGTGCGCAACGGCCGGCAGAAGCAGGCACGGCTTGCTGGCTCGGAGAAGGACAACACAAAAGCAGGAGTTGCTGAACCTTTCTTTTTTGTATTCATGAAGGATAAATAAGTTGAACTGGTGAAATTATTGCTTTACTACTAATATAGTTGTAGTTGTAATATATT
This sequence comes from Echinochloa crus-galli, assembly GCA_900205405.1. Taxonomy (NCBI): domain Eukaryota; kingdom Viridiplantae; phylum Streptophyta; class Magnoliopsida; order Poales; family Poaceae; genus Echinochloa; species Echinochloa crus-galli. The sequence goes on from OAMR01000052.1 coordinate 2,871,588, forward strand.
TAAGAAACACCCAATTGTGTTTCTCCATAAATTTCCCAAAAAGTGTGGCCAATAAGAACATATATATTAAACTTACTGCCCTCAAAACCAACATCTCAATAAGAGTATAGGTCACGCAATTGTAATGTACTCCTGCGTGGCTTCTTTCGTAAGCATAGCACCAGATTGTGTGAAGGATTCTAGGTATATTCAGATGATATATGAATAACATTTTGAACTAAGCAGGAGGTATTCAAGAGGAACATTTCAAAAATGAAAAATTTTAGCACTGGACAGGCATATGCAACATGATGACCTGGACTCTAGGAGACACTTTAAGACACAGTTCAAGGATAGTTTAATGTTCCACGTTTCTTTGGGAATAATGAGAAACAGCTGATATATATTGCTTTTGGATATGTCTTGGTAGAGAACAGAAGATTGACCTTGAAATTGTTGATTGTGGTATGTCTGTAAAAGAGCTTTCAAGGATTGATGTCATTGTTACTGTTGCTGCTCACCAGGATTCGGTAGTTTGAGGAAATAGTAGAATAATAATAGAGATATACTTACCTAGGTCCAAGAAAATATCAGAAAACTGAGAACTGAGCCCTAAAAATTTTGTGGACTACAAAAATTGTTCTTGCTAATTTCTAGTATATATGCATCATAATATTGATGGAAAAAATAGGAGTGCCAGGATCAACAAAATTCTATAAGATATCTGAATATGCCCATGAACAGAAACTGAGTCTACAACATTGAAACATGAATCAGCATAGTGTTGTATAAATGAGGTGTAAGCATAATGATATATTCAGTTTAAAATGTTTCCATTATTTTTATACAAACCTATAGATGATGATGCTATGATCTATACACTGGCACTAATATTTGTAGATGCGAAAGCCATACTGTAATAATGAAAATTTCCATGGGCATGGCATTTGGTCGAGCATCTTGTACGCACAGCAGACACCATTGCAGGGGAAGGAGCTCGGCCAGCGGTGGGAGATTGAGCCAGCGAGCACACCCTGTACCTCTCATGGGAAATTAATGAGTAGAGGCGCAACTTGCAGAAGGCAGCAGTGCTTCCTGCCAGTGAGCATAGAGGAGGAGCGAGGCGTGCGGGCTCGGTGCCGGGGCCACGGCCGGTGAGAGTCTCCAGGCTCGCGGGAGCTGTCATGGCCGCGGTCGACGATTCGCACTGGCCACGAACTCTGAAAGGACCAGCCAAGGCACGGTCGCGAAAAAACGAACTCTGAAAGGGGCCCCGTCGTTCGATGTGCAGCCCAGGGAAGAATGTCCAGAGCAGATTGAGAGGCGCATGATGGCGGGTCGGGACTGCGGCAGCAAGAAGCACCAAGCATGGTCGCTGGTAGTCCCGGCGGCAACGTAGCCGAGCTTTGGGCCTGTGTCGACGAGGCGGCGGTCACGGCGGCGGCGGGGAGAGGCGTGGGGGTGGAGGCCGGACGCGGAGGGAGGTGGAGACATGGCTCTCCCTCGCTCGGGCGGTTTCGCGAGGAGCCGAGGATTCGCGAGAGTCCGGCTTAGCGGATTACGGGCAAGAGACCCGCGGTGGCCCAAAACGAACGGCTGTCGTCGCTTTCCCACCAGATCCAACGGATAAAGGGTCAACGGGCGACGTGTACCCGCTGCCCGCCCGCGAAATGTCCGAGGATTCGTGTTTTAGACATTTGCAATTTCTATATGTTTTGTTGGCCTAATATGTAGTCTCACATAGGTTGGTTCCTGCTGGAAATGTTCCTAGGTCTTGGACAAAGCAATGAGGATAAATATCATTGATATGCTTTTCAAGTCTCGTTTTTGAATTTGCTAAACCGAGCCTTTACTCCTACAAGAATTTTGCAGAAAGATGCCAGTAGTAGTTCATCCTGCTCGAAACATGAGGCTCGTTTGAATTGGTGCAGTCTCTGACGCCATATTTTGAACATGCAAATATGCAAGCGCTTTTAAAAATAATAATAATGCCAAATTATATGATTCCATAACATAAAGATCTTATCAATATTCAAATTCTGAGTAACGTGCAGCCTTAATTTTTAAGTAGTACGGAGTAGTAGGAGAGAGCAATAGATGATGTGGACTCATAGGTGAACTCGCTGGTCGTGACGCTTCTTTGTTCTTTCCACGCGGCAGCTGGGCAGAGCCATGCAGCCTCTCCGCTCGCCACGTTCTGCTGCCACTCGAAGCAATCCAAAGGCATTAAGAACTCGGATTGGCTACTCGGTTCTCGAACGAGCCTGTCTCTCTCGCTAAAAATCTCGCACACAGAAGAGACAAAGCAGAGCAGCTAGTGAGCGGCCAGCAATCAGCAATGGCGCAGATGAGAGGACCCGCCGACGAGCAGCGGCAGCAGGAGGCGGCGCTGCGCCGCGAGGACGACGACGTCATCTTCGCCACCGCCGCCGGCGGCGCCGGCGTCGGCAACGAGAGCAACAAGAAGGCGCGCGCGGGTCTCTGCGGGGTGCTCCGCGAGCGCAAGGTGGTGGACCTGGCCCGCGCCAAGCGGCGGCTGGTGGAGGTCCCCTACACGGCGACGCTGGCGCACACGGCGAACGCGCTCCTGGCGGCGCGCGTCTCCGCCGTGGCCGTGGCGGCGCCGCCGGGCCACTGGATCGGCGCCGGCGGGTCCATGATCCTCGAGTCCGACCCGGCCACCGGCGCCGTCCGCAAGCACTACATCGGCATGGTCAACATGCTCGACATCCTCGCCCACATCGCCGAGGCCAGCGACGACGCCGAGGCCGACGACGAGGCCGTCGACCTCGCCCGCCGCATGGCCGTCCCCGTCTCCTCCGTCATCGGCCACTCCCTTGAAGGCCTCACCCTCTGGACCCTCCATCCCAACACCAGGTATATATATATTTCATTTCTTGGATTGTATTGCAACAAGAAAGTATTACAATTCTTTTACGTTTTTGTTGCATCCCCCGATCAGTGTGCTGGATTGCATGGAGACGTTCAGCAAGGGGGTGCACCGGGCGCTGGTGCCGCTGGAGAGCTCGGCGGAGAACGTGGTGGCGGTGGAGCTGGTGGAGTCGGCGCCGGGGTACCGGATGGTCACCCAGATGGACGTGGTCAGGTTCCTCCGGGCGCACGGCGCCGAGCTTAGGGGCGTGCTCTCCCGCACCCTGCGCGACCTCCGCGCCGTTAACGAGGCCGTGTTCGCCGTCGCGGCCGGCGCCAGTGTCATCGACGCCATCAAGGCCATGCGCGCCGCGTCGCTGACCGCCGTGCCCGTCGTCGACGCCGCCGCCGACGGGCCAGAGACCCTGATAGACGTGAGTGCATCTGATCCAGCTCCGGTGAACACATCGGCGACGAAATCGATCTCTTGCTAATTTCCCTTCTGTTATTATTGTGCAGGGGATGGGGAGGAAGGCGATCGAGACGTTCTCGGCGACGGACCTGCGGGACTGCCCGGTGGCGCGGCTGCAGCCGTGGCTGGGGATCAGCGTGACGGAGTTCAAGAGGAAGGTGGCGGAGTACCGGGCGAGCAACAAGCCCGTCGTCCCCGGCGCCGACGCCACGGACACCGGCGTCCCGGTCGCCGACGACGACACCCCCGCTGCTTTTGCCATTGCCGCCGACGAGAAACAGAACAATGACGAGCAGACGCTGGTGACGTGCTCCCCGGAGAGCACGCTCGGCGAGGCGATCGAGGCGGCGGCGGCGAGGCACGTGCACCGGCTGTGGGCGGTGGACGAGGAGGGCCTGCTGCGCGGCGTCGTGTCGCTCACCGACGTGCTCCGGGCGGTGAGGGAGGCCGCGCTCGGCGAGGACCAGGAGCTCCACAACATCGTGTCGTCCTAAGAAAAGTTGGTAGCACAAAGTGTGGTCGTCTTGTCGACTTGTCCGTCCAAAGTCTCCAGTCGTGTTCGTCGGGGACCTTGTGTTTGCGTGACTTGTGTTGACCTTGTTTTTTGTTAGGCTCTTGCCACCAGGCGTGTTGTATCGTTTTTTTTTACTGATCATCGAGAGGAACCAATTATATAGCCAGTGATGCGAAAGCAACGATCGGTGCTTCTGCCCGTACCCGTTCTCGTGCTTACGGCTTACGCGACACACTACGGCTTACGCGACACACTGACAGACAGAGATTTGATGTAATTGTAATACGTGAATAGTGAAGTTTGGGGAGAGAAATTTAGTAAGTTTGGAAGTTCAGTTTGGGGAGAGAAACTTAGTAAGTTTGGAAATTCAGTGGAAATAGGAACACACCCGGTTGTGTGTTTAGTTCCAAAAAGACGAGGAAAGTTCGGTGAAAATGTCACATTCGATACTGTAGCATTTTTGATTTGTTTGTGGTAAATATTGTCCTACCATGATCTAATTAGGCTCAAAAGATTCGTCTCTTCGTGTACATCAAAACCATGTAATTAGTTTCTTTATTTACCCACGTTTAGTGTATCATACACGAGGAGAGAGATTTGATGTGATAGGTGAATAGTGAAGTTTGAAGAGAGAATTTTGGCCGTGTTTAGATGTTGGTTTTGGGTGGTGAATTTGGGAGTATGATGGTCACATCGTAATCATTACGTCACTGTAGCATTTCGTTTGTATGTGCGAAAAATTGTCCAAAAATTTATTAATTAAGCTCAAAATGTTTGTCTCGCAGAGTACAACAAAACTGTGTAATTAGTTTTTAATTTTATCTACATTTAGTACTCCATACATGTTATGAAATTTTGATGTGACGAGAATCTTCTTTTTATATAGTAAATTTAGAATTCTGGATCTAAACAGGGCCAACAAGTTTGGTGATTTGACGGGAACTAAACACAGCCATCAAATTCTTCGATCCAAAAGTATTTTGCACGGAAATACTTCAAAAGTTCGTCACGTTGTACGGAACTGCGCAAGCAGCCAACCTTTCTGCAGCAACTGTCCAGTAGCGTTTAGCTTAGAAAAACACAATATATGCTTAGTGCAAAATTTTTGTTACTAGGGAACCTTTTTTTTTTTGACAAAAAGGGCACCATGACTCTTAGCGGAGGATGATGCATTGAGGCCTATGATTGCAGGAACCTGGAGCAAGCTATCCTTCACCTGGATCTTGGGACCTCTTCAAACTCTCTGACTAGATCATCAGGTGTCTATTTGCAATTTTATATGCACGATTGGTGATGTGATGTGTGAGAAATGGAATGGTACTTGCTCCTTGCCTTGTGACAGGATCTGGCTTACAAGTGCTGCGCCAGCACCATGTCGTCCACCGGGACTTCAAACCTCAGGTTCAGGGACAGGATCCTTTTCCTCTTATTATTTTTCTACTTTCTAACTGAGATGGGTTAACTATTTGAGTAACTGATGTACTGTGAATATTATCCATCTACTAATGTTGCACAATATTCTACTCTCTTCTCCAAGCAGCGATGCGATCCTTAAGATATCTGATTTTGGCCTTGCAAGGTGCACTATTATCCCCCATTTTCAGATTCCTTCTGAATAAACTCTATCGGTAACAGTAGCAAAAATCCACAACAATATGGAAATACTTTGGTGTTGATACTAGATGGTTAGGTTTTCAAACCTGGTGAGATCAAGATGTAACTTATACTGTACTTTCTCTTTAACATGCAGGGTTCTTCATCCTGGGGAGTACGCAGACACAGCTTGTGGTTCATGTTTGTACATGGCTCCAGAGGTGATGCTCTTTCAAAACTACGATGAAAAGGTATGGATGACTTTGTGTTCGCACCGACAGTTGCTACCAACATGTGAAATGTGAACCTCTGTTGTGCCGTGCGCCGGTAGACGTGGAGTATCGGTGCGATCCTGTTCGACCTCTTGAATGGCTATCCACCATTCCATGGCAAAAGCAATGTACAGGTGGCTTGACTGCTCTCTTGTCTGAGCTGTTTATCTTGCTTCAATTCAACAATTATGCTGAATCGTGTATTTCTCTGTCTGCCTTCAGAAGCGCATCTCTTCCGTTCTCCAAACCTCTAGCGTCCACCTGGCATCCTGATTGTGTTGATATATGCACCAGACTACTCTGCACTAATCCATGTCTGTCATAGGTTAACTTTATACCCCTCTCAGCCAATTTCCTGATAATTTGATGACTGCCGCTAATAATGCAGTGCAAATCTTTCAGTGAAGAGGCTGTCCATCCAAGAATTCTTCAACCACAGCTTCTTCAGGGTATGAATTCAGGTAATAGCATCTGAATCAAAGCTCAAGAATTCAAGGATAGCTGGATGTTGTTTTTTGATACTTGACATGTGCATTTAGTCTGACTGTACTGAAAATAGGGCATTCAGAACATGTTTCCTACTGTATGAAACAGGGCGAATCCCTTCCTTCACAGAGGGAGGTACACGGGCATTGCCAATTTCATGTGCTAAAATCCTGAGCAATTCACCTCTTACCTAAAACCAATCCCTTCATATATGATTCTTATCTGTTCAAAATTAATGTGCGGTGTACAGGCGTAATGGAAATGGTAGCTCCACGGTTCAAGAATACGGATCTCTTGGCAATGTATTACTAATTTTGTATGGTTCAAGCATTTGGGATGCTCCTGTAAAAATAGCATTGGACATGAGTTGAAGTATTTGCAATCGAAGGTGGACTTAACCAGGACCCATTTTTCTGCGAAGCTGAAATTGTTTGCAATCAAAGGTGGACAATAGGGATGATGCTAGGATTGGCATTAAAGTACACATGTAATGTCCGATTCGAAGTTAATTGATCGCAATCGGTGGCCTCTGCGCTGGGGGAAGCGCGCGTGCTCTGCTGTGTCGAGGGGGGCGAGGTGGACGGGGGACGGCAAGTGTGGCGGCGGGTGGCTGAGTCTGCCGTCGGCCGGCGATAGCCGGGGGCTCGAGCGGGCCCAGGCTCGCCGCGACCGGGGCGATGAGACTGAAGGCGCCTGGGTCAAAGGCCCTTCGCTTCGGCCAGATGCGGCAAACGGCGAGGGCTGCCCTAGGCCGGCGGCGGCGGGTCGCGGGCTGTGCTGCGATTCCTTGGCCTGCTGCTGCTCCCGGCGGTATGCTCCTCCTCTTCCTCGTCGGTGGCTGTGGGTTAGCGCCGCCTTGGTGGCGGGGCTGAGGGGCTATTGGATCTGGCTGCGGCGTCGTGGTGCTGCTGCGGTCTGTGCCGGGTCTCTTCCTGTGCTGCAGACAGGAAAGCGACGAGGGGTGAGCCACTGTCATATCCTTGTGCGGGCGGTAGGCATGGTGTCAAGTCGGGCTAACGCCCTTGTCGACATTGCTGTCGGTGGCCATGGTGGCGGCGCTCTTCATGCGTCGTTTTCCCTGTTGGAGGCACCATGGTGAGGCACCATGCTCTCTGCTTCGCCATGCTCTCTGCTTCGCCAAGCTGCCCCTGTGGGGATATGTGGGGTTCGTGTTTCTCCTTCTTCAGTTGTCTACCCTTTGTCTTCGTGATTGGCGCCTCTGCTTCGTCACCGAACTCCTTGTTGGTGGTGCCACCAAATCATATGCCGGGTGTGTTCATCTTGCCGGCCATCTCTCCTTTGGGGCTTCCTTCCCCTGGAGGGCGTTGGATGGAGGAATATGGAGCCCGGACGCGCTGCGAAAGGTGTTCCTACTAGCTTGAAGGGAGGTTGGTGTTTTCAGTTAGTCTTGGTCAAGTGTTTCTCCCACCTTAAGTCCCCCTCCGTTGGACAGCCTTCAAGAGGCAGCGGTGTGGCGTAGCTACGAGGGGTGGTGTGGAAACCCAATGGCTTGGGTGAAGCTGGCAAGTATGCTGCTCGATGACGTTTCGTTCATAGGACAGTTTGTTCTCTCTTTGGCTAATGTGAGTCATCCATGTTGTGTGAGAGTTAGTTTTTCTTCTGGGTGCGTCCCTTTCTGTTTCCTTCTCGTTTTATGTGTTGCATTGTGTCTGCAACTTCTATGTAATTGTGGTTTTGCCACCCCATTTAATGAAAAGTTCAGGTTGGCCTCTGGCCCGCCGTAGTGTTGTTCAAAAAAAAAATAATGCAGTCCGAATAAATAGTGTCCTGCACTACGGGTGGCTTATTAGCCCATTCATACACGATGGCACCACGGGCGCGGCGTTAGCGTGCTGACCGTCCTAGTATATTTCACTCATAGGAATTTACAATTACAAAGAAAAACGGGAATAAAACTTTATCCCGATGAAAAGTAAGATAAACTAAAAAACCACACAAACTACAATTGCAAATATCAATATAACAAGTGAAGCTCGAAACTGGTAAGTTCACCCAAAAAATATGGTGGCTCCAACCAGGACCACATGGTCCAGCTCAATGGAAGTGAAGTCTATTCATCATCAGCCACCATAGCAAGCCAAACAGGGTCAATTAGCTTGTATGGCCAAATATTTTCAACATCCCTAAGACGGACTTTTGTAACTTGAACAACATCACGATGACCTGCTTTGAGAAGGTATTTTCGAGCAACCTTATAGCCATCGACAAAACAAAGTCCATCTTCAGTATCCAAGTCAAGAGTTATAGAAGCTACCATCGGTCTTGGATCTATCTTCATGGACTCAAGCTTGGTACAAACTCTGAGAATATGGAGTGCCAGCTCAAGCTGCTCTTTCTGACCATAAAACCCCGTAATATCAACAGCCTTCAAATGGGTATGAGGGTGCCAATGGAGGCTCCTTAGCTCACCGTAACGCTTGCGATACCGTTTTTGGTTACAGTCCATCCACATCTGTAAAACAGATGAATACGGATTTTTTACATGAGAGCACCACCACACTTAAATGTTCTGTTCAGACTGCTGATATGTTCATAGCTATGGTGTTATTATCAAACAACATAATAAACGACTAATTAAGGAGGTACCAGCTTTGGTTAAAGATCAGTTGGTTCATATGTCAAATATAAAACAAACTTACATGAGCTTCTAGCTTTTCCAAGAAAGGGGCAACCTCCAGGAGACAGGCAAGGTCTAGGACATCAGTCTTCCTTTTTTTTAGGGAAACAAAATTCAATTCCAATCTCAGATGCCTTAGATAGAGAAATTTGATATGCTTGTTCAGCAAAGTAGCTCTCTAACACAAAGTCAATCAAATTGAAAAAAAAAATCATACTGATTAGACTAAAATAGGGATGTGCATGGACATTGAAATTGAAACAATTATGCCTAGTTCAAACCTTTCGTTCTCGACATCTTAGAGTCAGCATCTCAAGTCCAGGCAGAGTGCTGGGCAATTCAGTGAGGATATATGCAAGAGAAGAGCGAATACCCGATGACTTGATGCATAGATTTCTCAAAGTGCTAGGAGGTGTCAACGGAATCAACGAGCCTTCATACTCAAGTGTTGTCAGGCCAAGATTTAACTCTATCTCTTGAAGCAAGATGCAGTGGCTGACTTGCAAACGCTTAAGTTGTTTCGAAGTATGAGGTATATGTAGGCGTGTGAGCATTGTACAGCAAGATATTCCAAAGAACTCCAAAACATTGCAGTTAAACAGCATAACTCCAAGTTCATCATCTGTAATATTCAAATTTACTAGCTCAAGGTTTTTAAGATTTAGAAAAACCTTGATGCCTGCAGGCTGATTTAGTAAAACAGAACCCAGCTTTAAAGCGTGCAAGTGTGAACCACTAGTAACATTGAAAAGCTGAAAAGGGAAGCTATATGGTTCCTTTCCAGGACGTTGAACTACGAAGTCAAAAATAAGGTGCTTTGTCTTTGATGTAATAGCAAACTTCACCCATCTATCTATGTGCTCTGCATGTTCTTTGTGTAAAGGTGAAAAGTAGACTTCCATTTTCTCAACCCCTACACCAGAGTGTTGCTCTAGCACTGCATCAACCCTCTGAATAAAAACATATTCACTTATAAATGGACGGGGAACCCTAGATCCTTTTTTATAAACCAATGATTTAAAAGAAAACTCCAAGTTTGTGCGTGAACACCAAATATGTTTCCAATGGTGCGATAGTATGCTTGTCCTCACAGCCTCCCTTATCGGTAGATGTGATATGATTGAGTGCAAAATATCCTGTAGCAGAGAAACATCAGTGTCATAATTATTGATATTTCAATAACAGAAAAAAAATGATCTGCTGTGTGACGTGGTAAAAGAATATGCATGGAAATGAGAGCATTTTGTTCTATAGTATAGCATGTTACATCATGTAGAGGTAGGAGTTTGTTCTATAGTATAGCATGTTACATCATGTAGAGGTAGGAGTACAGCATAGTTATATAATCATATTACTTGATTACAGTTTGACATTTCATACCATTGGTAAGTCGCTCAACTGAAGCCTTGGTCTCTTTTCTTTGACCAGTGATCCATTCTGTTTACCCTTTGAACTTCTCTTTCTCTTTGCCATTCAACTATATCGACCAATTTCTGTAAGAAAATTTATGCAAGGACCAATTAATCCAAACTGTAGCCTACTTGTTCGCTCACCATTACCTGATTCCAAACACATTGTATTTTTATTTATGAATTATCAATTGTAGAGAACGAGAGCAAACAACGAGAATAGAAATCTTAGTGCTCCTACAAGACCACCGGAGTGCTAAAGTTTGGCCACTGTCATGCTAGTAGATGCCAGCAGCGTGGAATTTGCAAATCGATGATGCCCCTGTTGGCAACCGATTATCTCCCAAATTAAACATTAGAAATTCTCAGTGTTCAAACGGTAAAAAACAGCTCAAAGCGGTGCGCAAATAATCTCGAATTGGGGATCAACTGCTGCTACGCTGGAGTTCTAGATCTTAAAAATCTAACTTTTATTCGTACGGAGACCCTAGAGAGAACAAGAGGAGTACCCGAGAGGAGGTGGTGTCTGTCGGGTGGCGGCGGCGAACGGAACAAGTGACGAGAGGCCACCTGACGAGACCGCGACCTGCGCGCCGGCCAGCCCTCTGCGCCTGGCAGTAACAAGATGCCACGAGCCACCGGATCGGCGGGTATGCCTGGAGGTGGACGAAGGCGAAACCCTAGCCAGCCAGCGGCCGCACGGCGCGACGGAGCGAGAGAGAAGAGGACGCGAGTCGCCGAGGCGAGGAAGGAAGGATCGGTCGGTCGGCGTCTCGGCGAAGCCGCCCGCGTGCGTCGGCGTCCAAACGTGATTCTGGTGTGTCTTCTCCCGCTTGGGCCGTTGGACCTCGTGAGAACAAAAAGGTCAAGGCTAAACCGGGCCGACAAAGCCCGAGACGTTTTGGGTCCAAAAGTATGTGCCCAGGCCCATCCATATATACACGGAGAATAAACATAGTGTTTCGGTCCGCGGGCGGACGAATGGGCCTCTTGTTTTCCTCCGTGATTAAGGCCGCGTTGATCGCTAGGTTAGAAATTTGGGCCCCCACTTATTGGAGCTTCCACCGACGGGCCTGCCAAGTTCCAACTTCCAAGCGGCAATATTTGCAATGTCAGGGCCCAAAACGTGTTCCGTTCCGTTCCGTGTCCGTGCAAGCGGAAGAAAGGACACGGGGTCGGGCGGCAACAATGCGTGAACCCACCCTACCCAGCCAAAGCCAAGCCAACCTCCGATCCGAGCGTGACTGGGACGCCACGGACGGGGCGGCGCGGCGCGGGGTGAGTGCTGCCTCCGCACGCCAAGCGACCTCCGGTGGCGCCGGACCACGCCGCTACAAGCCTACTACACAAGTCCCCTGTCTGGCGATCGGTGTCTGTCAGCGACGGGTTCACGCGGACGGGATTCGGTTGGGATAGAGGCATAGAGCCGAGCCGCCGAGCCGAGTCCGAGATGCGTGCGTCCACGTCAATTTTGTGGTGGCTCCTTTCCTTTTCCTGTCCGGGTCCCGCTCGGCTCATCATTTCCTGTGGCCCGGACGCCCGGGTCGACCGTTGCCCGCGGCCCGTACCATACGCCGTCACCTTTTCTGGTTTCTGGTATCTTCTTCATCCACGTTCCAGTTCGAGCCAGACCGAGAAGGCATTTTTTTTTACTCACACCTGGAAACATGTAAAAAGTGGGGTGCTCCGGGCATGCATGATGCATCCATCCATCCCCCGGCCGGGAACATGCCCATGCCGCCGGCCGGCAGGCGGCGTCGTACGTAACCACCAACCTCATGTTCCGCGCCCGCGCCGTCCCGTCAGGCAGGCCAGGTGCTCGCCTACCCGACGCCGAGGCCCCGCGCGGCCGGGCGTGCCGCGCTCGCTCGTGCACCGAGAGAAAAAGCGTTTTGCTTCGCCATGCCTAACTGCGCTATGCCGATATGGCTGGCTGGCTCGTCTGGGTCCGATCCGAGCGTGGCCGAGACGAAACGGGATGGGTGTTGGTCCCGGTGGACCACTGCGCTAGCCGATCGAGGTGGGGGTGGGTGACCATCCCACCCCGTCCACCCGGCGTCTGGCAGCGACGTGCACGCGGCGCGCGCGTTCGAGGCGGCGCTTTTGCGGAATGCGGATGGAGATGGAGCCAAGGCCCGAGCCGGGAGCCCCGGGGCCCGGGACGCGCGCGCCCACGTCGTTTTCCTCCCTTTTCGGCTTTTCCTCCTCGTCCGGCCGGCCCCGCTCGCTCTATCATTTCCGGCCGGCGCGGCGGGGCGCGGGCCGGGTCGACCGTTGCGCGCAGCCAGCCGTCGCTGTCTTTCCAGTTTCTACTACCCAGCTTCCTGCTTCCCATATCCAGCCAGACCAGGACCAGGAGTCCAGGACCCGGCGTGGAGTAGATGTGTATAAGAGACAGGTATAGAAACATAATC
>OAMR01000052.1:2902609-2913983 GCA_900205405.1 Echinochloa crus-galli
AAGGTGATGTGTGCCAGGAGGCTAAATTAGGACGAGACCACTTGCCCAGCGCATGTCCAAACACCCCACTTCTTTTCGAGGAGCAAACTCCACGTACCAAATATCGCAGTAACTATCGAGTACACAAGAAAATCTCCCGGATCGGAACAACAAACCAAGGAATAATAATCAAGATAAGTAAGGAAGGACATGTAGCAGGGCCCATCTATATAACACCCTGGTATTTTTGTCAATCTCCTGATATTCACATTTGTATTTCTTGGATAACAATTCAAAGTCACAATGAGCCCTGGCCCGAAACCTTCGAAGGCCATGGGAGCTCGTTGAAAAGAGGAGAAAATGAATAAAGCAAGATATAGCTTTCCCCCCAAAAGAAGTCAGATTGACGCATAGATAGAAAATTCAGGAGCAAGCAAAACACAAACCAAAAAAGAAAAAAAAAAGAAAAGGCAGCCGATATCGATCTTTAATTTTGCCCAAAGGAAGAGCACTAACCAATGAGCACTGCGCTCTACTACTGTGGTGTCCAAGAGGGAGAGAGAGAGGGCCCCAAGAGGAGAAAGAAAGAAAGAAAGGCTGTGTTCAGTTCCAAAAAGTGTATGGGAAAATTTGGGGAAAAAGTCACATCGGACACTGTAGCGCACTGTAGCACTTTTCGTTTGTTTGTGGTAAACATTGTCCTACCATGATCTAACTAGGCTCAAAAGATTCGTCTCATCGTGTACATCAAAACCATGCAATTAGTTTTTTTTATTTATCCACGTTTAGCACTCCATACATGAGGAGAGAGATTTGATGTGATAGGTGAAAAATAAAGTTTGGATAGAGAATTTTTGAAGTTTGGTGATGGGATTGGGAACCAGGGCCGTGGCGACCTGCGTTGTTCATGCTTCCCGCTGTGGAAATGTTGCGTGAGTCGGAAAGGAATATCCAGCCGCGGCCAGAGCGAGCAGTAGTAGCATACGATTGCCTGCCAACGGCTGTCCGAAGACGCGGCCAGAGCACGGCATCGTCACCGCTTGCCGGAACTCGCATCGATTTCGTTGGCAGGACACGCGTATGCGTTCGCTCGGAAGCGGTGCGGCGCGTCGCCAGGGGCGCCCCGAGCTGTAAAGTCCGGGCATGCATGATGCATCCATCCATCCCCCGGCCGGGAACATGCCCATGCCGCCGGCCGGCAGGCGGCGTCGTACGTAACCACCAACCTCATGTTCCGCGCCCGCGCCGTCCCGTCAGGCAGGCCAGGTGCTCGCCTACCCGACGCCGAGGCCCCGCGCGGCCGGGCGTGCCGCGCTCGCTCGTGCACCGAGAGAAAAAGTCACCGACGCCGAGGCCCCCCCAGCACCGCACGCGACACCCATGCCGCTGGTTCCGGTGGACCACTGCGCTAGCCGATCGAGGTGGGGGCGGGTGACCACCCCACCCGGCCACGGCCACCGCGTCAACCCGCCGTCTGGCAGCGGCGCGCGCGTTCGAGGCGGCGCTTTTGCGGAATGCGGATGGAGATGGAGCCAAGGCCCGAGCCGGGAGCCCCGGGGCCCGGGACGCGCGCGCCCACGTCGTTTTCCTCCCTTTTCGGCTTTTCCTCCTCGTCCGGCCGGCCCCGCTCGCTCTATCATTTCCGGCCGACGCGGCGGGGCGCGGGCCGGGTCGACCGTTGCGCGCAGCCAGCCGTCGCTGTCTTTCCAGTTTCTACTACCCAGCTTCCTGCTTCCCATATCCAGCCAGACCAGGACCAGGAGTCCAGGACCCGGCGTGGAGTCCGTTGCACCCGTGGGACTTGCGTAGTTGCGTTTGTGTGTTTACCCTGCTCGTACATATAGGACCTTCTACTTATCATTGGAACGTGAAAACCAGCGTACTAGACTACGGCCTTATTTAGATGTTGAATTTGAAAGGTCAAATTTGAGAGTTTGATGTCACTTTATAATTATTGCGTTACTGTACCATTTAAAATTGTTCAAAAATTGATTAATTAGGCTCAAAATGTTCGTCTCGCAGAGCACCACAAAATTGTGCAATTAGTTTTTAATTTCATTTAGTACTTCATGCATGTTATGATATTTTAATGTGATGGAGAATCTTCTTTTTGTATAGTAAATTTGAGAGTTGCTTTTAAAATCTAAACAAGCCCTACATGAATTTTGTACGAGTCAAATCAAATTACCCTCGAGCAAAACTGCCGAAAAATCCAACCTTTTTTCGGATAGAGTTTGAGCACTCTCTCTTTTTATTTTATTATAAAAAAGCACTGTCTCTTTTTAATTCTATTATAAAAATACACTGTCTCATCCATTTTTTTTTCTGAAAAGAGAAGCATATGAAATTCACGAGGTGCATGCATGGGCTTTCAGGCCGTGATGCCATAGCATGTGGCAGCAGCGAGGCCCCTGCTGGCTGCTGCCGGAGATTTTTTTTTTGGAAGTAAAATGCTTCCGGAGATGAGCTTCCTCCTGCCTGTCACTCGCTCACGCGCCCGGCGTGTGCGTCCTGACGGGGGCTCATAAACAAGTTGGTTAGGCGATTGAGTACGGAGTACCTTGGATCACTCAATTACCACTCCTACTACCGGTACAGCGTGCACCGTAACGTTGCTGCCTCTGCCTCGCATCCTCGCCGTTGCCAGCAAAGCCTCATCAAGCCTGCACGGCGCACGGGTGCCGTTGAGTGACATTGAAGCTACTCCACCTCGCATATCATCAGTAGATCACAATTATTCAATTAACAGAGCTTAATCTGAGTTCCTGCTTCCATTAACACCTGCTCACATGCTGCATGAGGAGGACGAAGGTGGATCCGACGCGTGTACAATCTAACAATCCACTGTACTAAAAAATAATCCAGGCATGTACGTACACCAAAGATGCAGCCTTGCAGGATGCGGATGGCATCTAAAATGGTTGGATTACGCTGTCGTGCGATACTAATACGTGACTGGAGCCGCACTGGTTGCTGTCAGAAAACTATTCCGTCTGATGGATGGGTTAATGGTGGAGCAGATTACTAGTCAACAATTGTGTCTGGTCATTTGGTGGAGTGGAGATGGGATAAGAGAGCAGTACCTATAACCTAAACCATAAACTAGTACCACTGACAGCCTTATTGAGGGCTACATGACTGTGATTAAGATTCTCCACCTACAGGCATTGCATGTGAAGTGGGCATTGGGCTGATGTCCTGCACGTATAGTCTTTGTTGGCCCTAAGTTTATTTTAAATTGTATATGGGCCCACAATCTGGTGGTGAGTGTACAGGAGGCATATTGAATGCAGTTTCTTTTCCATTTCTTTTCGTGGTTTACTTCACAAGGAAGACAAGGGAAAAAGTGTGAATTAATTTCAGCAAAAAGGGAGACAGATCATGCAAAAAAGAAGGTGCTCCCTACTTAGTTCCTTAATTGCTACAACTAGAAATAGTGCTCATTCTATTTTTTTTTGGGGCAACAGCTCTGCAGCAGTCCAAGGGAAATAGGTTCACAAAGGCTGTGTTTAGTTCCCCAACTTTTCCAAAAATTCTCTCTCTCCAAAATTCACTATTCACCTATCACATCAAATCTCTCCTCGTGCATGAAGTATTAGACGTGGGTAAATAAAAAAACTAGTTGCATAGTTTTGATGTACACGACGAGACGAATCTTTTGAGTTTAGTTAGGTCATGGTAGGATAATGTTTACCACAAACAAACGAAAAGTGCTACAGTGCGTTACAGTGTCCGATGTGACATTTTCACCAAACTTTCCCTTCTTCTTTTTCTAACTAAACACAGCCAAAACGGATTTGATCCTAAATGCTTCTGCTAACATCCCAAATTGCTCATCCACTCCAATAAAGAAAGGGGCACACCAATTCTTGGTTTTGTTTTCTGGTATTTCTGCAATCTATCACAACCAGCTGAAAATTTTGGCCTACACCCCTCCCCCTCACATGGTAACTGAGCCACAAATGGCAATCAAAGAATTTTATTTTCACAAAGCAGTTACTACTGCTTCTTCTCCACTCTGTAAAAACCAGGACAGTATTAAAACTTCATTACACCCTTTGTTGGCTCCCAATTCTTTTCTTAACTTGTTTCTTTTTAAAAAAGAGAATTTCACTTGTTTCTTGGGCAACAGAAACAGAGCAAGACCTCATGGCCACCTGGCTTCTCATCAGCAACAGCTCACATTGATTTCTTCCTTCTCCACTACCTCCAGTCCTCCACAAAGCCATAGCCATCAGCCATCTCCCCCACCCCACCAGGCCACCACCACCTCTCTCTCTCTCCTCTCCTCTCCTCTCCCCTCCCCTCTTTCTTTTTCTCTCTTTCTGATGCTTTGACGCCACCACCGCTCGCAGCTTTGGCCGCCTCTGTCTCCCACCTTCCCTTCCGCTGCCACTAATTAAAGCAGAGGCAGGAGTTGTAGGAGAAGAACTGAAGAAGAGAACAGGCTAGAAGCGGAGAAGAGGGAAAGGAGGGAGCGGGGCAAGATGTTTGACAGCTTGCTCAACTCCAAGTTCTACAACAAATGGTACAGAAATCTTTCCTGTTGATTCAGTTTGTTGCGTGGTTGGAAGCTTCAGGTCCGCTTGTTCGTCAAGTTCGCTTGGCTGTTTCTGTGGACAGCCGACTTCGGAATCGGATGATTTGGACCCTATCCCGTCAATGATTTGTCCGCTTTTCGATTTGCGCGCATTAATGGAGATCGATTTATTTGTGGCTAGAAGCCGCATTTGATGTCTTGCTTCAGTTGCGCGGATTCTGAATCGTTTTACTCCATTTCTGATCTTTATCTGCAAATTCAAGGACTTTTTCGTGAACTTGCAGTCTCCTTTTCCCCCTCTTCTTTTGCAGCAGGTTATCAGTTCATGTTCTTAATTTGTGTTATATTTACCAGTTCCTTGTTCGGATTACGTTGGGTCCATTTGACTCGTATTTGTTTGATTTGCGCTATTTCCCCCTAATCCTGACATTTTTTTTTGTTGTTTGAGCAGCAAGCACGCAATCAAGTGCACCCGGACCCGGCTGGATCTGCTGCGGCGGAAGAAGCAAGCCATGGTGAAGTTCCTCAAGAAGGACGTCGCCGACCTCCTCTTCAACGGACTTGAATCGCACGCCTTCGCACGGGTACTGCCTGCGGTCTCAAGGCTTCAACTTGAATTGTTCAGTGGTCTTGGATGGATATATTTTTTTGTGTGAATTTGATAAAATGGAAATAGTCTTCGAAGCGTCGGTGCAGTTGAAATATGCCTTGCACCGAGAAATTTATGATTAAACTTTGCAGGACCATGTGAGGGTTCCTGTAGTGACATGTTGCTGATTGCTGTTGTTTGTTTCCTCTCGACTGCAGATGGAAGGGCTGATTGTTGAGATGAATCAAGCATCCTGCTATGATATGATCGAGCAGTACTGTGAATATATCGTGAAGCAACTCAACAACCTGCAGAAAGAGAGGTGATTGTCACTGGTTATGCTTTTTTGCAATCACCAGTGGTGCGCCACTTTCGTCCTGCGAATATCTGTTTTACACTGTTTGACTACATACACATGTGCTCTGCATTTGTGTGTTCTTATCTAATTGTAATAGCTCAGATTTCTAGTCTGCTGTAGCTGATTCAGATGGTGCGCCATTTCGTCCTGCGAATATCTGTTTTACACTGTTTGACTACATACACATGTGCTCTGCATTTGTGTGTTCTTATCTAATTGTAATAGCTCAGATTTCTAGTCTGCTGTAGCTGATTCAGATGGCTTAGACATGTTCCCTTTTGAACATTCAGTCAGACACTGACAACATTGCTCTATAAAGTCCAAACTTATCTGGATTGTTTGGAGATAATTGCTATAGTTTGTAGCTATATTTTTGTTCCCTAGTTCATTCCTGCTCAAGGCATGCCATACTCCTGTTGTCATACATATGTCACATCAAGTTTGGAAATTTTTAATAATTCAAGTTCACTCAAGGTAGATCAGTGACTTGATATTTGCATTTTTGTCTTAGCAGTTTGCATAGTATTCCCAAGGTATTGCATAATATGAAATCTTCTCTATACTGCCATCTCAAAAACTTAGGTCATCAGTGACATGATATGAATTGAAACTATTTTCTTTTTGTTGTTGCTAGATGAACAAGTGTGTCAATATCTAAAGATCTAGTTCTTTTATCATTAATGAAGTTTACAATCAGAATTTCTTTCTTCTGTAATTGTTCACTGAATCTGTGATATCCTCCAACAGTGAATGCCCCCAGGAAGCCTTGGAAGCTGTGTCTACTCTAATATTTGCCACTGCTAGATTTCCTGATTTGCCTGAACTGTGTGATCTGAGACATATATTCACAGAGAGATATGGGAGTTCCGTCGAGCCTTTTGTTAATTCTGAGGTGCTTCAAATTCTTTTCCTTTCTTCTCTGTGACCCATTAGACTTGCCCATTATTTGGAACATATCAATAACTTAACCTTTGTGTGGGCAGTTCGTTCAGAAGCTTCAGAATAAGTCATTTACCAATGAAGAGAAGTTGCAAGTGATGAAAAGCGTTGCTGAAGAATTCTCTGTTCCATTTGACAGCAAGGCACTGGAATGGAAGATAACCTGTGGGCCTCATAATAAACATGTACGTTTTAGTTAATTTCATTGCATTATTATATAAAATTTGCATTTCTTTTATTAAATACTCAAATAATCATTTGCTAAGCATACATGGGATCATCCAGTTCTAATTTTGGCATTCTTTTTTTCATCAGGATCTTCCAAAGAAGAGTTCTATTAAAAAGGAGGTAGAACCATCAGCACGAAATGGACACAAGGTTGATAGGCATGCTGTCAATGAAAGAAAGTCTAACCCTGCGCCTGAAGGCTATGAATATAAGCAGGAAATGAAGATAAAGCCTAAAGATATCCATGTTGTTCCTGATGGCATTGGTCTGTTAGGCGAGAAAAGCAGGAAGAAGTACTCAGATAAACCTAGTGAGAAAAGGTACATGGATAATTCTTTGCCTCCTTTGGACATGAAGGAAAGGAATAACCAGAAAGAAATGAAGAAATATGACAAGAAGGATGATCATGCTCGGAGGGAACTAATGAATGCAGAGGAGTTGGACCTCAATGGCTTAAAGAAACAAGATGTTGGTGTGGTGAAACCTTCTGGTGGCCCTGATCGTAGATGGGGACATGCTGACTTGGGGCTTAAAACTCTTGGCCTAGAAAAGCAAGAAATTGATTCAAGTTGCACCTTGAGCGGCAAAACACTGAACATGGCTCCTCCTTATTCTAAGCCATCCAGAGCAATGGGTGAGATGTTAGCTGAAGAAAATACCAACAATCTGTACGATAGAAGAAAGCATGAGGGGGAGTTTGGACAGCCGATACGAGATAGGCAGCATGTGCCAGAGAAGGCATCCAGTATGCGTCCTCCTTATGTTAAGCCAAATTTGGAAAAGGGTACAGACCAAACTGCAAATAGTCACAAGCGTACTGGTGCTGAAGAAATAGATCACCTGAAGGGTGTACCAGTTTATGATCCTGTTTCCGTCAGAAGCAGGAATGCTAAACCGCGTGCACATGTTGATAATTATTCTGGAATGGCCAACGAGGAAACGATGGCAAACCAAGCACCTGATGGCCGAAGAAGACATTCAAGCAGGAGGAATGGCGCCTATGACGATTACGACCAGAGAGTTGGTCATGTGCTGCCCCTAGAAGGCATGGGAGTCAATGATGATATCAACAATGCAAGGCCTTTTCATCGAATCCCTAGTGAGCGAAGAAAGCACAGAAGCAGGAGGCATGGATCAACAAGTGGCAGCGACTACAATGGGGCCAGTGAAGACCATGAGTCAGATGGTGATGAGGCGAACACAGCAATTGATTTTGGCAATCTTCTACCCCGAGCCCCTAGCTCACACAGGAAACACAGGAGCCGGAGTGCTGATCCCCGCAAGGGTGGCCGTGACGACGAGGAAAGGATGATGGATAAGCTTCTGATGCACTACAGCAAGAAAGGGATGGATAGGGAGGAGCACAAAGAAAGAGTGAAATCCCGGATCCCCCGGCCTCGAGCTGACCAACGTGCTGATGGAGGTGGAGAATTGTCTAACAAAGAAGTGGCATCTGTGCATCGTCCTGAAAGAGCTGCATCTCTACCTCCAGAATCTGCTAGCCCAAAGGCGAAACCAAAGGCCCCTGCTCGGTCCCTGTCCATGCAGCCAGAAATCACTAGAGGGAATGTGCGCCCGCCAGATTTCGACGAACTGGCTGCTCGGATCAGCGCGCTGAGGAACGCCTGAGCTGCCATGATACTGTCTTCAGCATGGTCTCTGTTCTCTCAGAGCTTCTATTCAATCACAGCATCTGAAAGCTGATGGTGCCTGGGGTCACTGGATTGGGACATCTGAGATGTGGTTGCCTGCTTGCTTGCAACATTTTCTCATGGTGGTATACTGTTTGTGCTGCTCTCGGTGAGTGTAATCTTGGTAGAGTATTGGCAGAAAAATTAAAATGGCAATTCATAGGGATACCATACCATACTACATTGATTCCGATGTGGTTGTTTGTTGTACTCATAGAACAATTGTTGTCGCTGTACAGATGCCATTGATGAGGTTATAATGATAAAGTGATTTTCTACATCAAAGTTCAGTACTTCATTTTACAATGTTTTTACATCCTCATAGTATTGGTGAAGATTAGGCGATTTCTAGAAAGATTTCGTAATTGATCTATAAACTTGGAATAATATAGCTGCCAACTCCAAAGGATGCTGTCATGACAGCATCCATCATCTGGAGCGAAGCAGATGCCATTTTCTTCAGAAAATTTAGGCAGGATCGCACTGCCTAATTTCTTATTTCTCGTGGGATACGAAGACCATGTGACGGTTGCCGCACAAAACGGTGCCGACGTCGGAAGGATCTGGTACCAGAACTGCCTAATAATTCTAGGCACGTTCTCGGGTATTCCTGATCAATCGCTGCTACCTACTGTATAGTAGTATTCTTTTTTTTTATTTAGGATCTTCGAATCAAATGTAGTAGCTGTACTAAATTGTCAACCGAAACAACTACCAGTCCCATTTCAATATCGCCCGTCTGAACACAAAAGTAGGTCAAATTTGCATGCAATTCTTTGATTCCTCTGCAATTTTGGATCAGAGAAAAATGTTGAACACTGTGGCCAGACTTCTGGAAAGTATAAACTTGGTCATTAGTTTCTCAAAAAGAAAAGGGCAAATCTAAGTCAGTAGTGGGTGGGTGGCTTGGGCTCAGGCCGTGCACAGGACTGCATGTACAGCAAACTACCCCAAGGACCTCATGACGCCGACGACGAAATGCAGGATGCAGTCGTCTGCGCCGCCGCCGTCGACGAGCATGTCGTCGCAGACCAGCCGCTCCAGCGCGGGGTCCCTCGGCAGCGCTCCGGCGTGGTACAGCACCGTGGCCGTGTAACACCCAAAAATGGCCCATTTAAAATTTTTAGCATTTAATTGATTTATTTATTGCTTGTTCATAATTAATATAGGCAAAATAATAAATTTCTCAAAATTAAAATCAAATATAGGTGTTAGAAACATTTATTGTTGCATTCATGCCGCTGCATTGTTTTTGTATTGCTTGTGATTCAAACGAGAATTTAAATTTATTTAAATTCAAATTTGAATCACTTTGTTTGGAGCCCTAGAAAAATTGTTCAGCCCATAGTTCACTTTCCCTCCCTAAACTTTCCAGAAGTCCACCTTTGCACCTCGAATTCTCGGCCCAAACCTTTTTCCCCCTTTTCTCCTTTCTCTCCCTTTTTCTTTCCCGGCCCAGCTTCCTTTTTCGGCCCGGCCCGCTCCCTTCTTCCCCGCGCGCCCCCCGGCCCCCTCCCCGCTTCTGGCCCAACGCTGGCCCAAACTTGGACCCCGTCGCCCCGCTCCACCCCCCTTCCTCTCTCTGCCGCCGGGCCCCACCCGTCGGCCGCACCCCTTCCCTCTTCCTTCTCCCCTGTCACCAGAACGCCGAGGTCGCCGCCGATAATCGCGCAGCGCCGCCGCTCCTCGACCACACCCGCAGGTCCAATTCGCGCCTACATAAGCGGCCCGCCTCCGCCCGATCCCATCTCGCCCAAGTCCCCCAACCCTAGCGCCGCCTCGGCACAGCGCCGCCGCCTCCCGAGCTCGCGCAGCGCCGCCGCCGCCGCCAGGCCGCCCCGGTACCCCGCTGTCCCGGCCATCACTCCAATTCGATTCGCCAGGAGGTACCGACACTCGACGAGCACCTCCACTCCCTTTTCCCGCCTTAAGCCTCACTAATTTCTCGTTCTCGCGCAGCGCCGCCGCGGCCGATCGTCCGCCGGCCGCCATTGGTGGTCGACCGAGCTCCTGGCCGTCCGGTCGACGCTTCAAACCCTCCTGGTGCACTTCCCGCTCTACGCTGGTGCTTCTGAGCCGCTCCTCGCACGGATTGGCGCCTCGGAACCTTGACTTCGCCGGCCACCGCACCGCCCCTCCGCCGCTCGTCGCCGATCTCCGTCACCAACATCACTCCTAGTCCATGGACACGAAGCTGCATTTCAGTTCAGCTCTCGCTGTCATCCCCTGGTTCCGTAGGTTCAAACCCCGCAGCGTTTGGTGCACTGTGGCTCGTGAACCGCTCAACTCCGGCGAACTCCCGGCCGCGGCCGAGCAGCGCCGCCGCACAGCCGTCTTCCCCGACGAGCCCGCGCGCTCAGCCGTCCGATCCGTAATCAACGCACGAGATTAGATCCCGAGCGTACCCCTTCGCTATTTAAATCCCGGCCGCCCGATCTGGATCCGACGGCCGAGATGCGAGTCAAACTCCTGTGTACCGGTCAGCGCTGGTAATTTTGTTAAAGAGCCCCTGGCTTTTCCAAAAATTAACCCGCGGTCCAATTTAATTCAAAAATAATTACGAATAGGTCCTGATTTATTCGTTTAGGCCCCTGGAAATTTTAAAACTTTGCCAGCAAGCCCCCGAATCTTAGAAACGCCATAGTATCATGTATTTCTTTCTGGATCATGCATGACCACATTCTTTAATTAATTTTATATTTACATTTTAAAAATGCTCTTATTTCGAGTATATATGTGTAGCTTTATTCCTCATGCGTACTTTATGAATTGATTTATTGTATTATTTGGGCAAGCTACACGACCATTCCATTCATCCCCTCTCTGCATTCTTTTTTCCTCCATGCAAGCAGTGGTATTTGGGGCTTTAATTTTCTACATGTAGGTCCAAGCAAATTTCACAAGGAAGCAACAGGTAGCAAAGCACAGAAACCATATTCTTTTTAGCTTGGAAAAACTTGGGCCATTCATGATGCTTACTTGCTGATTAGGCCTACCTAGCTAATAAACACGCATACGGGTCTTTTGCCGAGGCCGTGGCCGCCCTCACG
>OAMR01000052.1:2926489-2951230 GCA_900205405.1 Echinochloa crus-galli
CACTGCATGAGACCGCCTATTAGACAACACCAATGTACTTGCCCTGATAATCCTTTTAATTGACTACTGCTATAGAACAAGCAAACGATATTAAGTTTCTGGCACAATTCTTGTAGTACGAGTGATGGACTGAACGCAACAATAAATCCAATACTTGGTTAACATCTTATGCTTATTTATTTAGGGAACAAGTTCAAATTACTAATTTCTGTTTTCCCCTAACTCTAATTTCTGTTTTTTTGCCTTTTGGGGTTTCACCTCTAGCCTACCCCAACTTGCTTGGGACAAAAGGCTATGTTGTTGTTGTTCAAATTACTAGCGTAAGTATGGATAAAGTTTGAATAACCCCCCAAAGTATGTTTTGGTTCATTTTACACTCATAATTATCTCAATCAATGCAATCTACTCCTTTGTAAGATTTGTATTTTTTGTTCCTCCATGCACAGGTGGGGTTTTAAATTAAAATTTTGTGGGATGATATAGGGCCACATATATTTTTTTTAAAAAAATACAATACGAATTTGTCATCTTTATTTCTCATAAAATTCCATATCAATATGTTTAATTTATTATTATATACCATAGGCTTTCAAAATAATGATAAATAAATCATAATGTATTTTTTAAAAATAATTTATGATTGCCTCTATTATACCACAAACTTTCAACTTAAAACAACATTTGTTGCATGGAGAAACAAAAAAGACAATCTTACGAAGGATCGATTAAGATAGTTGCTGGTGCAAACTGAACCAAAACATATTTAGGGGGTTATCCAGACTTTGTCCATACTTGAGGGTGGGAATTTGGAGTTTTTCCTTTATTAGCTTATAATTTAATCTTTTCTAGCCTTTATCTTTAATTATTTTACTTATAACATTCTTCCTTCCTCTTTCCAATGGCCATGCACAACATCAGTCTGCGCTGCAAGTCAACACTATCCATATCCTACTCCTGCATTTCACTGCACAATCTTGCAAGATGCCCCAAAGAATTTCTTTTTTTCCAGTCACTATGTTATTCTTCTGACCAACCAGATTGGAACAAAATATGTTCAATGTGAAAGTTCCATACGGCAGATTGCATTTTGACATGACTTCAAGGGTTACTGTTTCTTGTGAAAAAATGATTTTACAACCCCCAGAATAAGGATATTAACATGGTTTCACCTCTAGCCTACCCCAACTTGCTTGGGACAAAAGGCTATGTTGTTGTTGTTCAAATTACTAGCGTAAGTATGGATAAAGTTTGAATAACCCCCCAAAGTATGTTTTGGTTCATTTTACACTCATAATTATCTCAATCAATGCAATCTACTCCTTTGTAAGATTTGTATTTTTTGTTCCTCCATGCACAGGTGGGGTTTTAAATTAAAATTTTGTGGGATGATATAGGGCCACATATATTTTTTTTAAAAAAATACAATACGAATTTGTCATCTTTATTTCTCATAAAATTCCATATCAATATGTTTAATTTATTATTATATACCATAGGCTTTCAAAATAATGATAAATAAATCATAATGTATTTTTTAAAAATAATTTATGATTGCCTCAATTATACCACAAACTTTCAACTTAAAACAACATTTGTTGCATGGAGAAACAAAAAAGACAATCTTACGAAGGATCGATTAAGATAGTTGCTGGTGCAAACTGAACCAAAACATATTTAGGGGGTTATCCAGACTTTGTCCATACTTGAGGGTGGGAATTTGGAGTTTTTCCTTTATTAGCTTATAATTTAATCTTTTCTAGCCTTTATCTTTAATTATTTTACTTATAACATTCTTCCTTCCTCTTTCCAATGGCCATGCACAACATCAGTCTGCGCTGCAAGTCAACACTATCCATATCCTACTCCTGCATTTCACTGCACAATCTTGCAAGATGCCCCAAAGAATTTCTTTTTTTCCAGTCACTATGTTATTCTTCTGACCAACCAGATTGGAACAAAATATGTTCAATGTGAAAGTTCCATACGGCAGATTGCATTTTGACATGACTTCAAGGGTTACTGTTTCTTGTGAAAAAATGATTTTACAACCCCCAGAATAAGGATATCTTTTGGGTTTCACCTCTAGCCTACCCCAACTAGCTTGGGACAAAAGGCTATGTTGTTGTTGTTGTTGTTGTTTAGATGCAACCGTGCCACCAACAGACGATAGCACCCTTAAAAAATATATAAAATTTCAAACTAAGATATGGATGGATAAATCATACAATAATCTGTGTACGTGTACATGTAAAATTTAAGCTTGAACAATAATTTGTACAAGAATAAATAAAAATAATCAAAATGGAAAATTGGGAATAGCATGAACGCTGCACTCGCAACTATTCACATACTGCCTCCTTTTTATAAGTTTGCTCCTTGTACAAGTTTTGTGAAAGTTCAAATTGTATGTACACATAGCGATTGCATGATTTATATGTATCTAAATTTTACTTTGAATTTTCATGCAAGGGGTGCTCTCAGCTCACAATACTACCATAGTACCTGAACTCTGAACCCGGCCACTGTCATCTTTGCAACTCCAAACGATTTAAATATTATACACATTTGGAAATTATTTCAGGTCACAGCAAGATCATAGGCCATTCAGCAACAACTCTCCTTTTGGGAGCAGTTATTTTCAGTCATGGATCAGTTTATTGTGCCATGCTCTATGGAATTATTGGTGTGTGGGTGTTGGGCAATATGGATGATGAGGAATGATTGCATCTTTAGGGTACTACAGCCCAGTCTGCAGAATGGAAGGCTCCACCTCAAGAAATAACTTGTTGTGGTTGTCCATCGAACAAGATCGACTTTAGCTCATTCTATTTCTTTATGGCTAGAAGCTTGGCTGTAATTTTTCTTATCTTCTTTGTTTCCTTGTTTGTCTCGTGATAGCTGTTGGGACTTGTTTAACGTTAATTAATATATATAATTAGTAGGGACAACCCTCCTGTTTGTTTTAAAAAAGATCATAGGCCATCACAAAATCGATGCACAAAGCACCATGTCTCTTCCTATTTTTCTGGAAATAAAAATTATAACGAGGTCTTAGGATAGGTATATTGGTGCCGTCTAATAGCCGGTCTTATAAAGTGACATGTAATCTTGAGACGACTTATTAGACAACCTATATAATAGGTTGTTGTTTTGGTTGTCTCGTAGTAATCCAACATCCTTAATTTATGGGAAAATAAAGAGATATGATTGGTTGCATGGCGATAAAACTCGTACAATGGTGGAGCAGTTGTCTCATATTCCTAAATTTTAGCTCATGAGGCGGTTGTTTCGCGAAGCAACGACCTCATTCTCTCACCTTACTCTTTTTCCTCCACATCAGTAAAAATCCTATGTGGTACTGCATGAGACGACTTATGAGACCGATCACGTGTAGCAATGTACCTGCCCTTACGTGTCCACACAGGCACACAAACCTTCTTACACGGGGGTGCACCCAGTAGTGACTGATCCCCAACACCGAGGGGGCATGCGGTGCCGCGCCGCCAACGCGCACCAGGACCGTGTCGACTGTCGATGGAGGCCAGACATGCAAACCACAAACAAACCAAACTGAACCAAACTGAAGAAAAATTTCAGCATCAGGACAAAGATAATCGACGATTCTACATCATATTCGCTAATATTCCAGGTCGCAGCAAGATCACAGACCAGTACAAAATTGAGGCACCATGCATGTCTCGTTCTATTTTTTTCTGAAAGCATATAACTCATGGAAAACATCTATCCTCTTCAGACTACACTCGATCAATTATCAGACCACATATCACGCTGAACGCTGAAGAGAGTAGGTGGTATAGCTCATTTCTTGCCGCTGCTCTTCTTGAGCCCGGCACCTCCGAGAGGGCCTTTCTGCGCTGCCTTGGCCCTCAGCTCCTTCAGGGCCTTCTCGTCCTCTTTCTTCTTCTTCTGGTTCTCCAGATCGGTCTGCGGCCACAAAACAAAATGCAAAACTCTGTCAGTGATGCGTACATACAATTGCAGCTTGCGAGCTACCGGTGCGCGCGTACAACATTGTTTCCGAACTTCTGAACAAGAAACTGAAGTCTGAACTTCGGAACAACAGAATATCTTACTATATATAAATATGCGCCACAGACATGAGGATCATTTATATGTTTCACATCTTTTGAGTTCTTGAAGTAACTAGATTTATTTTACGATTGGTGTAGCGTATCAGCATCTTGAGCAGGAAGATCTCAAACCGCGATGATGGAAAAGATCTTTATCTGACACGTACATGTCATCAACTAACATCGACTATACGCGATCGCTGTGTCACGCTATTGATCATAACAACATTGTTTCGGAACTTCTGAAGAAGTTGAAGGATGAACTTATGCGTTACCTCATCATACTCCTTCTTGGCCGCTTTGGGGGCCTTGAGAGGCTTCTGCTTGCCGCCCGCCATGGTCGCCGCCGCCCACGAAGGTGTTAGCTAGCGGCGCGGTGATCGTCGTCGGCGAAGAACTCGATCGGAAAAGCGTGATCCAGGTGAGGTGGACTAGCGAACACGTCCGGAAGGTGTCGGCTAATAAATATATATACAGTTCAGGAGAGATCGATTACGCCGGATCGGAGGCACGTACACGTACGCGACTAAAATCCTAGGAACGTCCGGGTCGTGCAGCGTCAGGTCTTTGTTTAGGTTTGTGGCTCCGATTCCGTTCATGATTATGCCTCGTTTTGTCAAGTCGTGTGGGAGGAAGTAAGGAAGGCCCTAGCTGAATAAACATGCGGCCCAGCCCATGTCATGGACTATGCAACAAACGAAAATTATCTGTTCTATCTATTCTACACTACCAGTACACGCATGTTTTCAAAAACTCCATATAAATAAAACGTTTACACAGCCATTCAATTAACAGCTCTTCACAAAACTCTATATCATACTATTGCTTAGAGTGTATCATCTGTTTCTATTCAATATTTCTAGCCCCATATACCCGTGCTTTTAAGGAAAAAAAATTCAAAACACCAGTCCATTATGATACGGCAAATGGAACAAGTTTGTTCGTAAACACAAACCATTTCTAGTTAAAATATTGCATCGTGAGAATATCTCAAACATCTATCTAAAAAAAGAATATCTCAAACAACACAAGTATTTTAACACTAAAACTACTTCCAGTTAAATAAACGAGATAAAAGGCAAACAACTGGAAGAACTGCTCCGGTGCTCCTCCTTAAAAATAACAGCACGTATCTCAAAGCCAATTAATTTTTTTTAGAAACTGGAATAACATCCCGCCTCCACACTCCCTGGAGAGTGAGCACAGCGTTCATCACAACGTTTGGAGGGTCTGAATGTTGGTCTGAAATTGTGTACGCACATATGCATGAAACGATATGAGGGTAGGAAGAACATCAGACTTATGGCGAAGGGGAAATGTCCAAGCAAAGTGAGAGTAGTCATCAAGCACAATCAAATAGTATTGAAACCCTGAGTTACTGGAGATTGGGGATGTCCAAACATCACAATGCAATAATTGAAAAGGCGCAGCACTAACATTATTTGAAGTGGAGAATGGCAAGCGTACATGCTTGCCTAAGCGACAGGCATGGCATGTATGCTTGTCAGACTTGCTGCAAGTGAAACCAAAGGAATGCAAAATGCGACTAAGGGAATCATGGCCCGGGTGACCAAGCCGAGAGTGCCACAAAGTCGTGTCGTGTGACGCCGGGAGAGCAAGATGGCCGCCGGAGCGCCGAGGCGACGGTGACCGCACGGGGTAGAGATCGCCGGTGGAGTCACAACGTAGCAGAACCATCTGGGTACGGAGATCCTTGATGGAGAAACCAGAAGGGTCAAATTCAACAGAGATGGAGTTATCACGAGTAAGTGCACGGACGGAGATCAAGTTCTTAATCAAATGAGGAGAAATAAGAACATTATGAAGATGAAGGGGGGAGTAGGAAGTGGGCAAGGAAGTGGAGCCAGTGTTGAGAACAGAAAGAGGAGCACCATTACCAACAACAATGTGCGAGGGAGAGGAGGAAGAAGTGTGGGTGGAAAGGATACCAGAGTTGGACGCCATGTGCGACGTCGCTCCCGTGTCGAGGAACCAGTCGCCGCCACCGCCGCCCATCGGTGCCTGGACCGGCATGCCATTCAATGCAGAGAACAGCGCCTGCGGAGCCTGAGCCATGTTGGGGTAGGGTGATCCAGGCGACGTGGTGGCGTGGAAGATAGGAGCGGCGAAGGGCGGAGCCGGGAGGGCCGGAGGTGGCGCCGATCCGGGGCGCGGGCCGAGAACGCTAGGAGCCTGAGGGCGCCACTGGTTCAGAGGCCAGACCTGCACAACCCCTGTCCAAGGATTGTAGGTCTGGCCCCACTGAGGGGTCCCAGGCTGGCGTGGATCGGCGGACCGGGGGCGACCATCGCCGGCCTTGCGCTTGTTGCGGCGATCACCGCCACCGCTTTGTTGGTTGGGCGCAGACGAGGTCGGTGCAGAAGGTGGCCGTGGCGGCCGCCATCTTCTTGGTGTGGCGCATGGCAGCCTCCTCGCGCAGGAGGTAGCCACGGGTGAAGATGAACGTTGGCGGATCCTTCTGAGACGCGAGGTAGGTGACGGCGCCGCCGAAGTCGTCGTTGAGGCCGCGAAGCGTGTTGAGGACGAGGGCGTGATCAGTGACGGCGGCGCCCACATCGTAGAGTTCATCGGCGAGACGCTTGAGGCGGCCGGTGTACTCGGTGATCGACATGTCGCCTTGGAACAGGCTGTGGAACTCCTGCTGCGCGTAGACAGCACGCTGAAGAGCGTTGTCGAGGAAGAGTGAGTTGATGCCGGTCCAGACCGCGTACGCCGTGTTCTTGGGCTTGTAGACGATGTCCATGATGTCCTTGGACACGGTCGTGTAGAGCCAGGAGGTGATGCACGAGTCGATTTGCATCCACTCGGCGTCATGGCGCATGAGGACGGCGTCGATGGTGCCGTCGGTGTGGTCGACGAGGCCGAACTTCTCGAAGGTGAGGCCAAAGAGAGTGCGCCACTGACGGAAGTTGGCAGCATCGTTGTCGAGTTCCACGTGAACATGCGCCTTGATGTTGAGCATCGCAATCTTGGCAGCAGGAGGGGGATCAGGAGGGGTGGAAGAGGCGAAGGGGTTGGTGTTGGTGCCGGAAGAGCTGGAGCTCTCGGACGCCATGGCTGGAGCAGGAAGAGCAGCGGAAGAATGGAGCAGGAACTATGGAGTCTCTTGATACCATGTAGAAGGACAAAAGGCCAGAAAGCTCAAATCTCATTCATGGAGTGTTTGGTGTACATATACTGCTTGGCCTGTGGCCGAGTCTACAACTGTCGATCCTACAATCTAGGAGTACAGACGCGAGGCAGGTGCGATCCTAGGAACCAGGAGCACGTTGCCGATCGTAACAGCCAAGACCCGGTCGCTTACACCCCCCCGCAGTTGCAGCATCGGATGACCGAATGCACAAACTGGACCTGAACTCGTTGAACAGCGACGATGGCAGTACCTTCGTCATGATGTCGGCGTACTGCAGCTGAGTAGGCACTTGCACGACGCGCAGCTCCCCGACGGCAACCTTCTCCCGAACGAAGTGTATGTCCATTTCAACATGTTTGGTGCGGCGATGATGAACTGGATTTTCCGTGAGGTAGACCGCGGAGATGTTGTCGCAGTAGATGACGGTGGCCTTGTGAACGTCGACGAGGAGCTCCTGGAGCAGGTTTCGTAGCCAGCAACACTCGGCCGCCGCGTTCGCCACGCCACGGTACTCGGCCTCGGCGCTGGAACGCGACACGGTCGATTGACGCTTCGACGACCACGAGATGAGCGAGTCCCCAAGGTAGACGCAGTAGCCCGACGTCGAGCGGCGTGTGTCTGGATACCGTGCCCAATCAGCGTCGGAGTAGGCGAGAAGCTGAGTCGACGGAGAGGAGGCGATGTGGATGCCATGGTCCAGCGTTCCCCGGAGGTAACGCAGGATGCGCTTGATGAGATTCCAATGAACGTCGTGTGGCGAATGCATGAACAAGCAGGCTTGATTCACAGCATAAGCCACATCAGGACGCGTCAGTGTCAAGTACTGAAGCGCTCCAGCGATGCTGCGGTAGAACGAGGCGTCGGGAACTGGCTTGCCGTCGTGCGCCGAGAGCTTTGACTTGGTGTCCACCGGAGTGGTGGCGGGCTTGCAGTTCTGCATGCCGGCACGCTCAAGAATGTCCTCAGCGTATTGGGCCTGAGTGAGGAAGAAGCCGGAGGCGTCGCGCTTGACTTGCACGCCGAGGAAGAACTTGAGGTCGCAGAGATCCTTGATGGCGAACTCATCGGCGAGCTTGGTGATGACGTCGCGCAGCAGCTGCCGGGAGGACGCGGTGAGAATGATATCATCCACGTAGACGAGCAGATAGGCAATGTGACCGTCGTGGTTGTAGACGAACAGGGAGGCGTCCGACCCCGTGGGATGGAACCCAAGTGTGCGCAGATGACCACCGAGGCGCTCAAACCATGCCCGCGGAGCTTGTTTGAGCCCATAGAGGGACTTGATCAGCTGACAGACGTGGTCAGGGTGATCTGGATCAACAAAGCCGGCTGGTTGATGGCAGTAGACGCGTTCCGCTAGCTCGCCGTGGAGGAACGCGTTCTTGACGTCAAGCTGATGGACAGGCCAGTCCCGGGCAGCGGCACGCTTGAGGACTGTGCGGATGGAGGCGGGCTTGACCACCGGTGAGAACGTCTGATGGAAGTCGACACCCTCACGTTGGTGAAAGCCGCGCACAACCCACCGAGCTTTGCGCCTTTCCAGTGATCCATCGGGGTGGAGCTTGTTCTTGAACAGCCACTTGCCGGTGATGATGTTGGCGCCGGGCGGTCGAGGAACAAGGGTCCATGTGCCGTTGGAGACGAGCGCGTCATGTTCCTCGATCATGGCACGATGCCACTCGGGATCCCGAAGCGCCGCACGAACTGACGATGGTGGTGGCGAAGGGGCGCTCGTCGTGGCGACATGGGCGTACTTGGGGTTGGGCTTGACGATGCCATCGCGGGCGCGCGTGACCATATGATGGCGAGGAGGTGGATCAGCTGGTGGCGAAAGCAGTGCCGACGGTGCCGGAGGTGATGTTGGTGCAGGTTCAGACGACGGTGGTGGATCCGGAGATGGTGTGGGTGCGCATTCCGCAGAAGTCGGCGACAACGCGGGTGCGATCTCCTCGCCTGGGGTCGGAGGGTCCTGCGGAGGCGGATCCGCAGGGCTGGGCGCAGTCGTGCGCACCGGAGATGCCGGGGAAGCCGTTGGTGACGCGGGTGGCGCAGTCGTGCGCACCGGAGATGCCGGGGAAGCCGTTGGTGACGCGGGTGCGATGGGCACGGCCGGTGTCACCTGATGCGCAGGCGTTGGACGGGGACGAGCAGCCGTGCGCGCGCGACGCGGCACGTGCACGGGCAGGGCATCCTCAACCAGAGCTGGCATCGGGTGGGACGACGACGAAGACGAAGAAGACCCAACCTGTGCAAAAGGAAACACATGTTCGTCGAAGTAGACGTGACGGGACGTGATCACGCGACGAGACTCGGGATTATAGCACCGGTAACCACACTGGTCTGCTGGGTAGCCAAGGAACACACACGCGACAGAGCGAGGGGCGAGTTTGTGTGGTGCTGTGGCAGCCGTGTTCGGGTAGCAGCGACACCCAAAGACGCGCAGATGGTCGTAGTCAGGCGGACGGCCAAAGAGGAGCTCGTAGGGGGTGTGGTGTTGGCGAGGACGGCATGGACGGCGGTTCAGGAGGTATGTGGCCGTGGCGAGCGCGTCGGGACAGAACGTCGGTGGCACTGAGGCATGAAAGAGCAGTGCGCGGAGGCTGTCATTGAGAGTGCGTAGGGCGCGCTCGGCACGACCATTCTGCTGAGAGGTGTATGGACAGGTGAGGCGAAGAACAATGCCGTGGGTCGCAAAGAACGCACGAGATGCAGTGTTATCAAACTCGCGACCATTGTCAGTTTGGAGGGTCTGAATGTTGGTCTGAAATTGTGTACGCACATATGCATGAAACGATATGAGGGTAGGAAGAACATCAGACTTATGGCGAAGGGGAAATGTCCAAGCAAAGTGAGAGTAGTCATCAAGCACAATCAAATAGTATTGAAACCCTGAGTTACTGGAGATTGGGGATGTCCAAACATCACAATGCAATAATTGAAAAGGCGCAGCACTAACATTATTTGAAGTGGAGAATGGCAAGCGTACATGCTTGCCTAAGCGACAGGCATGGCATGTATGCTTGTCAGACTTGCTGCAAGTGAAACCAAAGGAATGCAAAATGCGACTAAGGGAATCATGGCCCGGGTGACCAAGCCGAGAGTGCCACAAAGTCGTGTCGTGTGACGCCGGGAGAGCAAGATGGCCGCCGGAGCGCCGAGGCGACGGTGACCGCACGGGGTAGAGATCGCCGGTGGAGTCACAACGTAGCAGAACCATCTGGGTACGGAGATCCTTGATGGAGAAACCAGAAGGGTCAAATTCAACAGAGATGGAGTTATCACGAGTAAGTGCACGGACGGAGATCAAGTTCTTAATCAAATGAGGAGAAATAAGAACATTATGAAGATGAAGGGGGGAGTAGGAAGTGGGCAAGGAAGTGGAGCCAGTGCCGAGAACAGAAAGAGGAGCACCATTACCAACAACAATGTGCGAGGGAGAGGAGGAAGAAGTGTGGGTGGAAAGGATACCAGAGTTGGACGCCATGTGCGACGTCGCTCCCGTGTCGAGGAACCAGTCGCCGCCACCGCCGCCCATCGGTGCCTGGACCGGCATGCCATTCAATGCAGAGAACAGCGCCTGCGGAGCCTGAGCCATGTTGGGGTAGGGTGATCCAGGCGACGTGGTGGCGTGGAAGATAGGAGCGGCGAAGGGCGGAGCCGGGAGGGCCGGAGGTGGCGCCGATCCGGGGCGCGGGCCGAGAACGCTAGGAGCCTGAGGGCGCCACTGGTTCAGAGGCCAGACCTGCACAACCCCTGTCCAAGGATTGTAGGTCTGGCCCCACTGAGGGGTCCCAGGCTGGCGTGGATCGGCGGACCGGGGGCGACCATCGCCGGCCTTGCGCTTGTTGCGGCGATCACCGCCACCGCTTTGTTGGTTGGGCGCAGACGAGGTCGGTGCAGAAGGTGGCCGTGGCGGCCGCCATCTTCTTGGTGTGGCGCATGGCAGCCTCCTCGCGCAGGAGGTAGCCACGGGTGAAGATGAACGTTGGCGGATCCTTCTGAGACGCGAGGTAGGTGACGGCGCCGCCGAAGTCGTCGTTGAGGCCGCGAAGCGTGTTGAGGACGAGGGCGTGATCAGTGACGGCGGCGCCCACATCGTAGAGTTCATCGGCGAGACGCTTGAGGCGGCCGGTGTACTCGGTGATCGACATGTCGCCTTGGAACAGGCTGTGGAACTCCTGCTGCGCGTAGACAGCACGCTGAAGAGCGTTGTCGAGGAAGAGTGAGTTGATGCCGGTCCAGACCGCGTACGCCGTGTTCTTGGGCTTGTAGACGATGTCCATGATGTCCTTGGACACGGTCGTGTAGAGCCAGGAGGTGATGCACGAGTCGATTTGCATCCACTCGGCGTCATGGCGCATGAGGACGGCGTCGATGGTGCCGTCGGTGTGGTCGACGAGGCCGAACTTCTCGAAGGTGAGGCCAAAGAGAGTGCGCCACTGACGGAAGTTGGCAGCATCGTTGTCGAGTTCCACGTGAACATGCGCCTTGATGTTGAGCATCGCAATCTTGGCAGCAGGAGGGGGATCAGGAGGGGTGGAAGAGGCGAAGGGGTTGGTGTTGGTGCCGGAAGAGCTGGAGCTCTCGGACGCCATGGCTGGAGCAGGAAGAGCAGCGGAAGAATGGAGCAGGAACTATGGAGTCTCTTGATACCATGTAGAAGGACAAAAGGCCAGAAAGCTCAAATCTCATTCATGGAGTGTTTGGTGTACATATACTGCTTGGCCTGTGGCCGAGTCTACAACTGTCGATCCTACAATCTAGGAGTACAGACGCGAGGCAGGTGCGATCCTAGGAACCAGGAGCACGTTGCCGATCGTAACAGCCAAGACCCGGTCGCTTACAACAACCAACAACAACAACAATACTCAGACTGCACCCAAAAAACCACCAGCAACAATAGTACTCAGACTGCACATACACAACACTACGCCTTACAGATTCACCAAAAGCTAAACTCACGCCTACCAACTGGTCTAAGCGCCAATTCGAAGCCTGGTCTTCCAACCGAACCTGCTAAAAAGCTCCATTGCTGCCACTTCCAACCGG
Organism: Echinochloa crus-galli; assembly: GCA_900205405.1. Classification (NCBI taxonomy): domain Eukaryota; kingdom Viridiplantae; phylum Streptophyta; class Magnoliopsida; order Poales; family Poaceae; genus Echinochloa; species Echinochloa crus-galli. The sequence continues at coordinate 2,938,784 of OAMR01000052.1, forward strand.
TTACAGTTTCGCTTTATAGCAGCTTTCTCTTCCTCTTTTAGTAACACCGACCAACACCTTGCCCAATAAGTCCCCCTAAAAATTACCTGCACAAGAAAATTAGGATTTGAATTCTCGCCCAAAGCCTTGCCCAAAGCTTGTAATTGATATAGACCTTGCCCAAAGCCGATTAATTAGTTTGATAAATTGTTAATGATTTTAATCCCGCGTACTGCCCAGTCCAGCCCAGCCCAGCCCAGTTTGTCCTGATTTGTCGTTGTGGCCTTCGAGTGGGCGCGGCCGTGGAGCTTGCTGGTTCGTCGATCATTCTAATCGATAATCAGGGCACACCATCAGTTCATAGTTCTGCGACGTCGCTCCCGTGTCGAGGAACCAGTCGCCGCCACCGCCGCCCATCGGTGCCTGGACCGGCATGCCATTCAATGCAGAGAACAGCGCCTGCGGAGCCTGAGCCATGTTGGGGTAGGGTGATCCAGGCGACGTGGTGGCGTGGAAGATAGGAGCGGCGAAGGGCGGAGCCGGGAGGGCCGGAGGTGGCGCCGATCCGGGGCGCGGGCCGAGAACGCTAGGAGCCTGAGGGCGCCACTGGTTCAGAGGCCAGACCTGCACAACCCCTGTCCAAGGATTGTAGGTCTGGCCCCACTGAGGGGTCCCAGGCTGGCGTGGATCGGCGGACCGGGGGCGACCATCGCCGGCCTTGCGCTTGTTGCGGCGATCACCGCCACCGCTTTGTTGGTTGGGCGCAGACGAGGTCGGTGCAGAAGGTGGCCGTGGCGGCCGCCATCTTCTTGGTGTGGCGCATGGCAGCCTCCTCGCGCAGGAGGTAGCCACGGGTGAAGATGAACGTCGGTGGATCCTTCTGAGATGCGAGGTAGGTGATGGCGCCGCGAAAGTCGTCGTTGAGTCCGCGAAGCGTGTTGAGGACGAGGGCATGATCCTGGTCTTCCAACCGAACCTGCTAAAAAGCTCCATTGCTGCCACTTCCAACCGGTTACAGTTTCGCTTTATAGCAGCTTTCTCTTCCTCTTTTAGTAACACCGACCAACACCTTGCCCAATAAGTCCCCCTAAAAATTACCTGCACAAGAAAATTAGGATTTGAATTCTCGCCCAAAGCCTTGCCCAAAGCTTGTAATTGATATAGACCTTGCCCAAAGCCGATTAATTAGTTTGATAAATTGTTAATGATTTTAATCCCGCGTACTGCCCAGTCCAGCCCAGCCCAGCCCAGTTTGTCCTGATTTGTCGTTGTGGCCTTCGAGTGGGCGCGGCCGTGGAGCTTGCTGGTTCGTCGATCATTCTAATCGATAATCAGGGCACACCATCAGTTCATAGTTCATACTAATCGATAATCGACATTGGCAGTGGAGCTATCAGATCCTACCATTGGGCAGATGAACTAATCGATCTACGTATACGCCAAGGTACTGGAATGGAATACTAATCATCATTCGATCTATAGTAGCTAAAGATTTTCACAGTTTGGCCGGTGCTCAGATCATTGAGATCGACCATGAAACCTGACGCCTAATAATGCGCGTGGCCAAGCCGAGGCGGCGCGGGTACAAGAATGGCTCGCCGTTGTGAGCACGACAGGAAGGAAATAAGGAGTGGGCTGGTCACAGGCGGGGCCTGAGCCCAAACGAAACCCAGGAGAAAATAATTAATAAATTCATTAATTAATTTCTGAATTGCTTTAAGATTAGTGTTAGAAATTAAAAAAGGAGTACCGGAGCAGTTCCAGTATCTACATTTTGTATCCAGTCCATGTTACTGCAACACAAATCGAACATGGTGCAAGAAATCCATGCATGGTGGAAAACTGATGCTTGATAGACAAATGACGATAGAGTGCAAGCAGTGTATACTTAATTTTAATGCTCAAAAAATACCATTACTCTAGAAATTGAATCATCAACGACAAACACATTCAAGCATGCAGCTCAATAGCTGATTGGCCCTGAAAACAAAGCATTGAAGTGGCTCAGTCACAGCAAAAGACATGTTCGTCCTTTATGGCTGAGAATTCTGTAGCTGGTACTAGGTGGTTAAGAAAAAAACAAGAATTACAGGAGCTCTGATCTTGATCATTGCTCCTCGCTTGGATGCGTCTGCTTAACTCGCCGCCTCTGCCCGTCGCTGCTCGCCCTCCTGTCGTCGCCTCCAACCGGCACGGCCGCACGGGCGCCGCCGTCGCTCAAGCACGGAAACCCGCGCGAGCTCGGCGGCTTGGGGAGCGCGTGGAGCCTGCGCGAGATCCGGCCGCCCGCAAGTCGTGCGCGAACTCGCTCTCGTCAGCCTCATCCTCGTCTCTTGCTGCGTGCCCGCGACCCCGAGCTGCTGCTGCATCTCGACATTGGCATCTCCCGGGTCCCCGCATCTCACAATCGCCGTCTGCCCACCTGACCATCGTCCCTCCTCTCAGCTCCCGCAGGCCAGCAAAGTGAGCTCCCCCTTCCTCCCTCCTCCCGCTTCTCCAATTTCTGTTTCTCCCTTCTCCCTCTCTTTTGCATGCCTCCCTTCTCTGATTCTTTGTTGTGCGTTCTCTATCAAAGCCACATTGTCACTCACCAATCACCACACCACAACGGATGTTTTAGAATCGCAGGAACCTGCAGGATCAAGAGGCTCCCAAGCAAATGAAGGCCATGGCCCAACACTTCACTACCCGCGAGGTGTTCGGCAAAATGTCCAGCCCTAGCACAGTAAGCTCCACAGTCATGTTTACAGGGTTGAAAGCTTAGCAATTCTGCGCAGAAGTTTAGTATTTTTTAAATGAAATATATATAATTCTGAATTTCTGATTACTGATTTGTGCATATAGCCAATTGTAGTAATCACACAGGTTTAGGAGGATTGTCCTTGAATTTATCTATCATCTGTATTGGGTTCTCCAATCAAACAAACATGAAGGTTTAGATAAAGAATTTGATTAAGCATCAGTTAGTTTTGAACCTAGGAGCAACTAATGTTACCGAACTACCTCCAGAAAAAGAAGCCATCGTGATTTATGTTCGACTATCATATATTGTCCAGACAAACAAGCCAAAAGCTCATGGCTGTAGCCCTTGTGGTCAAGGCCGGGTAATCGATTTATCCATTATCTAAAAAAAACAAGCCAAAAGCTCGACAATACTTCACAGACCAGCATTGTTTTCTAAATAAGCTATTAAGATTACAAACGAACAAGGAGGTACTATTTCATTCTTAATGTCCACTATTTTTACCTCATTGTATGAATTAAAATGACATAGCGGTAGTTACTTTATTCCCAATAAAATAAAATTTCCTGATACAAAAATAATTTCTATGTAGAGTTGGAGCAGCCATTGTATATAATGACTTATTGACCTCATAACTTTACACTAACAGATGTTTGTAGGACCTGACATCGGAAAATCATTCCGTAGGGACTCGAATGCAAAGCCATTCTGGTAGAGACCACCTTAGGAATTCTGGAGTAGCAAACTGAAGTTCTCCTCAGTGCCACAGTTTTCGTTGTCCAGCAAATGAAAATCTAGACTCTTTGCTATATTATAGATATGTCAAATACTGGTGAGTAATATGATACTCACTTCCGTGCTTGACTTAACAGAATGATGATTAGTGTGTGCTACACTATTTTCCCTTTTCCCCATTGATAAAAAATATTCGGACTCATGCAGATGGATTATTGATCTATAGGTGGTTATTCTATGATTTTGATTCACCTGTGATAAGCAACAGCCCCCAAGCATCCCCACCCCCTTCTGGATATTTCTTCTGCATTTTTCCAACCAAGATGGGTTTGAAACTTTGAATCTTTCCTAGCAAAAGACCTACATGGTTCTCTTCCAGAATTTCATTTACCCCAAGAGCATGTAGCTCATGCTGCAGAGATGAACAAGAGCAGATAAAACACATTGATGGGATATCTGCAGGAGGTGAAGATGAGAGCAGCCAAGATGCCTATTGATTTGAAGGTCTAACAAACTTAAAAGAGCCTCGATTCATTAGAGTCCAATTTTTCTAATTTTCATAATGCAAAATCAGGAATACTTGGTGTATAAGTTTTTTTTACATATTTTCTTAACAAAATTCAGGTGTACTTTGTTTCCTCATAACAATAAATATTTATGCAAACTAACAACTGCTCCCGGTTCTGTGAAACTGATCAGCTGTAATTTTCTTGTCATGTTACCACACACTGTATAAATCTAGAAACAGAAGCTTGATCTAGAGAGATGGAAAATACTGTCATGTCATCATCCTGTCTTGCAGTACCTTAACCCATAGTACACTAAACTACCTATCAGCACTGCTAGCAAAACACACTCGAAACCTAAGAAAGCAGCTGCAATCTTTTCACCTTTCTCGTGACGCCGTGAAGAGGGGCTGCCAGAAGCAGTGTGGTTGCAGGGAGGGATCATTTTCAGACTCTGCCGTGAAGACGTGGTCTGACAAACCAGCTCATTGTGCGAGTAGTCGAAGGTGTCAAGACTCAACATCTGGGAAAAGGCAGACGGAATCGAGCCCACAAGGTGATTTCTCGAGACATTCAGCTTCTCCGGGTCTGTCAACTTCATGAGACTCGAGGGTATGGCGCCAGTGAGGGAGTTGCTGCTCAAGTCAAGCAGCGTCTGCAGTCTAATCAGACTACCAATCTCATCGGGTATTGGGCCACTGAAGTTGTTCTTGCTCAGGTCCAACAAGATGGCAGATGATCCAAGCCCACCGATAGCCTCTAGTACCGTCCCCGTTAGTCTATTACTGGACAGATCCAGTCTGTTGATCCCAGTGTTGCTACCCAGAGAAACTGCACCCGACAGATAGTTCCCGCTCAAATTGAGATTGAATAGAGACAGCTCACCCAGCTCCGGCGGGATTGCTCCGATCAAGTTGTTGTTGGCCAGGCTCAGGTCCTTGAGGCTCACCATCTTCACGAACGAAGGTGGAATGACGCCTGACAACCGGTTTCCGTCAATCCGCAGCCGCTCGATCTGGGTGCACTGACTCCAGTCTTGAGAAAGATGGCCACTGAGTTGATTCCCAGACAGGTTGATGTAGTTCAGCCTGGGGTGCACCCCGAACGCCTCGGAGATGTCTCCACTGAACTGGTTGCCCTCCAGCCTCACCCGGCGCAGATCGCCGCACTTCTTCAGGCACGGCGGCAGCAACCCAGTGAGACGGTTGTGCGCCGCGGTGAGGTTGTGCAGCGCAAAGCCGTCGCACAGGCTCCGTGGCAGCTGGCCGGTGAAGTTGTTGTAGGACAAGCTCACCACGGCGAGCTGTCCTTGTCCCTTGCCGAGGTCCGGCGGTACGATGCCGCTCATGTTGTTGCTGAAAAGAACCAGGTGCCGGAGATTCTTCAGTGACGCAATGCTGGCGGGAAGCTCGCCGTCGAGCTGGTTGTTGTCGACGACGAAAGTCTCCAAGGCGGTCATGTTGCCGATCTCCGGCGGGATGTTGCCGTTGAGCCCGTTGGATGAGAGCAAAAGGCTAGTGAGCTGTTTGAGATCGCCCAACTCCCTCGGGATCGGCCCCGTCAGCGAGTTCGCCGACAGGTCCAGCTCCCTGAGCTTCCTCAGCTTGCCGAGCTCCGGAGGGATAGAGCCCGTCAACCTGTTGCTGAAGAGGTACAGCATGCTCAAGTTCTTCGCCATGCTGACCTCTCTGGGGATCCTGCCGGCAATGGAGTTGTTCTGCAGCTGGAAGGATACCAGGTCTGGCCAGTTCGCGAACATGGCTCCCGGGAGGTGTCCGGTGATCATGTTCGACGAACAGCCGAACTCTCGCATCCTGCTCATCACAGCGAAGGACGACGGCAACCTCCCGACGAGCTCGTTCCCGGAGAGCTCCAGCATCTCGAGCTGCCTGAGCTCGCCCAGCTCCGGCGGTAGAGGGCCGACCAGCTCGCAGGCCTTGACGTCCAGTAGCCGCAGCAGCCGGAGGTTGCCGAGAGCGGCGGGGAGCCGGCCGCCGAGGGGGTTGCCGCCGAGCTCAAGCACTCGCAGCTGGGACGACCACCCGAGGAATTCCGGAACGCCGCCGGTGAGGTTGTTGGACCCTAGCCGGAGCTCCTGGAGGTTCATCAGCTTCGCGAGAGACGGCGGGATGCGCCCCCGGAACAGGTTCCTCCCCAGGTCAAGCTTTACCAGGTCCGGGAACGCCGCGGCGTCGAGCGCGCCGAGCTCGCCGGTGAGGCCGAGGCCCCGTAGCCGTATCGACGCGACGCGGCCGACCGCGTCGCAGGCGACCCCGCGCCATCCGGAGCAGGCCGTGGTGGCCTCCGCCGTCCAGGTGGAGAGGGCAGCCGGCTCGCCAAGGCTGGCCTTCCAGGCGAGCAGGGAGGCCGCCTGCGAGGGCTGCTTGGGGAGGGCGGCGTCGACGAGGTGTGACATCACCAGCAGGAGGCACGCGGCGGCGGGTAGGATCGCCGCCATTGGACGGCGGCACTGGAGCGGCGCGCCGCCCGTCGCCGTGCGTGCGCTTGGCCGGGCTCCTTGAAAAGTTGGCGGTGGCTTGCGGTTCAACCTAACAGTGCAAGAATTGAACCAAATCAACGTCCATCCATATTTGCTCTACCACACTTCACAAACCAATCCAATCTCATCCATTCAGTATTCTACCCAAATTAAACCAATTCAAGCCATGCTAGTTTGAAGGGCGGAGGATGGGCCCAAGTTAGTTTTTTCTTTTATTATTACCCTAACAAACTATATTTCCTAAGAATATGCAGTTCTTTCTACGTAGATTTGTGATTTTATGAATTTTTACATGCACCCTAGAATTCAAAATATATGATCAGTTTTTTGCAAATTGGTTCGTTAAAAGATATTTTACGAAGGGTAAATTGTCATGCAACTTTATTTAGGAAAACAAACTTCAAAAATGCATTTTGACCCGTAGTTAAGATTCCACATAGCGCAGTAGTATCCCGACGCGCGGTAGAGCCTTGGAGTAGTAGGGGAAATAGAGACCTAGGTACTTTGGAGAATTACCATTACAAGATTCAAGTTTAGAATACTACTGTAGCATCGTAAGTTTCCTCCATTATACAGTAGCATTTTACCATTCCTGTTAATTTGACGTTAACTAGAACTAAGAAACGAACCAAACACACGCACGCAGAGAGCAACTGAAGACAGCAGCGAGGAGCGGCGCAATGCCATACCAGCGCATGGATCGCCCCGGTGCCGAGTCGACCAAGACGGTAGTGTTCGCTTTCCTCTTTGCATCCCTTGCCGATGAGTACTGGTGTGCGCAGACGAGGACTCTACAAAAACAGGAAGCAACTCAATAGCAGAAATGCAGAATCAATCAATTCATGAACAGATGAGCTCAATTGTGTGTGTCATGTAACTCGATTTGGGGTAAGTATGTGTATGTTTCATTTGGAGGACTGACTGTGGAGTGGCGCGAGAAGGGCTGCTGCGCTGTGCTGGTTGCAAGCTTGCAACTGATTGGAGAAGAAGAAGGGATAGATGACACTGGACTGCAGGTTCTGTGCTTAAAAGGAGACAAGACGAACAAGAAGTTGAAAGAGCGGAGAATACAGGGAGCAGTGGCCATGGGGGTGAAGAAGACAACCCAGGGCAAGAAACACACGCACACAGCACACAGAGACAGAAGGGAAGCACGAAGAACCGTGGCCGGCGGCGTACCTCCCGACGGCGGCGAGCGGGAGGCTGGGAATCACCGGCGAGCTTGCCTGTGCCGCGGCTAACGCGCTGATTGAGTCGAAGGCAGTCAAGCTCCTCAGCGCCTGCGCACGGCTGCTAGCTCCTGACGCACTGGTCCACAGTGGAGAGAGGTAGCGGATGCGACGAGGAGGTGGAGAGAGGGGTTGTTGGGGAAGACATGCGCAGCCGCGCAGGGCTGGAAGAGAGGGAAGATGTGGGGTGGCCGGCGCGGCGGCGCAGGAGTTCGAGGAGGACGTGTCTCGGCGGCGCGGAGGTGGAGAATTTTACTGAGAGGTAGCCGGTAGTAGATGTTTTTGATGGAGTTTGCAGAAATGCTAAAAAGCTATAACGGAGCAAACTCCCGATGCTATTTTTCCAAACTTCGGATGCTTTAGTGGTACACTGATCCAATTTTCCCTTTGAGTTAAGATTCATTGGGTGTTATTTACATTTTGTTTTAAGCTGCCTGGTAAAACAAAACGTAGCCGGTTTTGCTAAACCGATCCGATCAGTTCTCAACAAAAGAGTTTTTTTTTCCTTAGAAAGAAGAGTTAATTTCCTCCGTGCCATAGAAATTTACTTCCCCTAATACCATAAAAAATCCTAAAATTAGCTCGCATGTAGCTCTTTTTCTGTCCGAAATGCCAGCTTATATTTCTGACCAGATCGAGGTAGTTTTTTTAAAAGGGACCAGAGGTAGTTAATAGTACAAACACACAATATAAGTTGCCGTGCATATAATCTCTATGTGTGCGCTTGTCTATAGCTGACGTGTCAATGGTATTTTAGGCCAGTCTCATTGCATCATTTCACTACACGGATATCGGTGATGAAACTCCTCTCACATATCACAAAACTCTAGCTTCTCTCTCCTATACCACATTAGCGTATTTAATACCAATAACTAGTTAAAAAAGAGTAGTATATAAACTTCTGATTAGATGAGAAAAATTATATTCCATTATAATGTGGACCAGTGGTATAGGTAGTATATGGGGAGTGATATATGTAGTATAAGGGTATTATTGAAAGAAATATAAATGGTATCACTGTAATTAATGTAATTAAGTAATTGTTTCATTCGATCATTCAAATTTACTGTGACATGCCATTTCATTTCCCTCTCAATCTTATTCATTTCACTTTGTTCCTCATTTTCCCGACGTCTATCTCTTGTCTCTGTACGGCGATCGGCGACGGGTAATCGCAATTACTAAATTACCCATGTTTATACCATATACCACCCAAGAGTGGTATTGAGTACTGTAAAAGATCTCCTCATGAAACCCCATTGAGACGGGTCTTAGAATGTGCTTGTTTCTTCTATCGAACGTTTCTCTCTCTCTCTTTTATTGGACATGTTTTAAGAGCTGCTTCTGATTCACACCGCAGCACGACCTGATCAAGATCAAGACCAAGTGATAATCCAGCCGATCTGCCCTCTGGGCGGTAGTTGGTGCAGTGTGCAATCATCAACCCGGCGGCAGATTGATCGAAGCCGATCGATCGAAGCGTCAAATCGACCCTGAGATGAGGTTGCAAGAGGCGGCCGGAGGGGTCTTATCACCTTTCATGCATAAAGACAATCAGCAGAGGCAACCTGCAGGGTCTGGCGCGACGCTGTGCAGAGAGGCGCGGTCTGGTCGTCTTTGGGCAAAAGAAAAAGAATGAATGTGCTCCGGTAAACAACACGGATGATGGAGACTCCTGCATGTGAGGGGATCGGAGCTGGCCGTTAGTTTTCAAAAAGAAGGGGAGCTGGCCGTGGGCTGGCCGGCTTGGCATGGGTGTGGCTATAGATGGCCAACGGGCCGGTCCGGCACGGGCACGGCTTGGCCCGGCCCGCCGAGGCACGGGCACGGCTCGGCCCGCCACCCTGCCGTGCCGGGCCGGCCCGGCCCACGGGCCGATGCTTCGGCCCAAGCCCGGCCCACAGGCTGTTTAGCCGTGCCGGGCCGGCCCGTTGGCCCGTCGTGCCTATGAAGGCCCATCGTGCCCATTCTAGCCCGGTTCAACTTAAAAAAAAATATTCATCAAATTAAATTTTTGAAGACAAAAAATTATCCGTATTGTACAAATAAATGTATAAACATATATATTAAAAGATATTGAACATATAAACATATATATTAAGTTATATTTTGACATACAAATACATATACAAAATGCAATTAAACGTGCCTAAACGTGCTTTCCATCGTGCCTCATCGGGCCAACCCTTAATCGTGCCGTGCCCGTGCCGGCCCATGGCTCGAATCCTACAACAAGTCAGTAAGGTTATGCAACATTGAAGAATCCTCCAATCTATATACAGACATTCCATTCCCCCATGCTCAACTTACATCATCATCGCCTTCCTCAGGAGATAATCCATCATCATCAGAATCATCAGTCTCATCATCATCACTGTCATCATCATCCTTGCTTTTCTTATCAAGGTCCTTTACAGAAGCAGCTGATGCCTTGCCTTGACTTTTCTGCTCCTCATTTCCTGCTTTGCCTTGCACAAGTAGGTACTTGTTCAGAATAATCTCATTTAGTTAACACAACTGGCAAAACAATTCAACAGATAAGATACATACCATTTTCCTTGAGCACTGGAACATCCTCTTCATCATCTTCAGAATCAAGATCCATTGTGGAACAAGGCAAAAAGCGGGTCAAGGAAACAAACATTCCACGCAACAAACATATATTCTGATGGGTCCAAAAGACAGAATAGATTTGACACTAGAAAGGATATTCATCTTCCAAAGCTGGTTGCTCAACCTTGTAGCCAGTGAAGAACACACTGGCGGCTTTTGAGGTGTGTGACAGCTCAAATTCTTCGTCAAATACCAGATCATATTGGATTTGAGGGAACTTGTCAGGTGAGAGAGTACCAATGGCTAGCTTCTGATCACCAACTTTGACATACATCAATTAAACTTTTGAAGACAAAAAATTATCCGTATTGTACAAATAAATGTATAAACATATATATTAAAAGATATTGAACATATAAACATACATATTAAGTTATATTTTGACATACAAACACATATACAAAATGCAATTAAACGTGCCTAAACGTGCTTTCCATCGTGCCTCATCGGGCCAACCCTTAATCGTGCCGTGCCCGTGCCGGCCCATGGGCTGGCGCAACGGCCCAGGCCCGGCCCGAAGGACGTGCCGGGCCGGCCCGGGCCCATCTAACATCGTGCCGGGACGTGCCGGGACCGGGCCAAAATTTCGTGCCATGGACCGGCCCATGGGCCGCGGGCCAAACGGCCATCTATAGGTGTGGCCCTCGCTTGCGCGTGTGTACGGATCGAAAGGATTGAACTTTTTTTTTCAAAAACTTTTTTTTTGAAAGACAAAAGACTTTCTTCGGAAACATATTGTCCTACTAGAAAATGGTCGACCTCAAAGGAAAAAAAAAGGAAAATGTTTCTTTGGTGCTAACATGGTGTGACGTGGACACTGCCTCACCATGGCGTTGCATGCGACTGGCTCTGACTTGACCTTCAGAGTTGAACGTCTGCATGCATGAAGTAAATTCAGGCTCTAAGATGGGTAGTACGTGAGAAGAATCCTGGTGGTTAGCTCAACGCCTGATCGTGTGTTCTCAGTACTCGCAGGCTAAGCACACGTTGAAGTTGTCCCGAATGTAATTGTTTGTTAAAACAGCAAAATTGCAGAGCTCGACCGTGTCCGTTCGACCACTGTATTTTTCGCTCCTTTTACAAAGGGCGTGGCAGCTCCACGCATCATGGCGCTCGTTACTTGTTTTCGGGCTTCGAAATTGTACGTAAAAACTAGGAGTAGCTTGGAGACTTGAAGTGATGAGTGACCACTGCCCACTGGTGTGGCACGTGGCAGTGTACGTGCAACAGCGACAGGATCACAGGAGAACGAAGAAAAAAGTCGCGGCGTCTGGGGAAGGGCCCCGAGGGCCAATCCAGGGACCCGCGCCCGGGCCGCCGGGGGAGGAGACAGCGACGCACAGCGTGGGCCGCCGCGAGCGGCTTGTTCGGTAGAGTCGTAGAGAGATGGCTGCGGCCTTGTGCAGCTGCAACAGGCAACACAGCTGCTACTACTACTAGCAAGCAGCTGTTGCAGTATGCACCCTGCAGAGTTGCAGCCAGCGAGCAGCAGCTGGAGCCGTACAGTCTTGGATAAGGCGATTAATGTAAACACTTCCATTTATACTTAAAGAAAAGTAAACACTTCCACCCTCTAAAAAAACTGCCAATGAAGGAGGGGACGTTTTGGATCGCTTCCAATATAAAACCCACCCAATTATAAAAAAAAAGACCCACCCGATTAATTAGTCATTGACTGTCCATACGACGTTTGATCAAAGCCAAACATTGGTGGGCCCTGACGCACACGCCCGTGCGTAGTTACTCTGCTCCAGTGACGGACAAAAACACGGGTGAAGGAATCGTTTGCCAAAAAAGAAATTGGCGGGGCACCCATCCGCAGAAGCCAAACTTGCCAGTAGTACCTCTTATTTTTAATATTTTTCCTTGCCAAGAATATATTTTAACATTTTTCCTAAAAATATTAAAGAAAGGGATCACTCTAAGAGCAAAAAAATTCATGCTTATGTAAAAGAATTACCAGTATGAGTCAATAATGTGAAAACCCCCCTCTCCCCCGCGTCGCCCGCTCCGGGGCGGCTTCCATGGCGGGCCCCGGGATGGTGGCGGCGGGGCGTCCCCCGGTGGCGGTTCGTGGATTCTGCGCCGGCGGCTCCCATGGCGTGGGCGGCGACGGAGTCGCGGCGGCGCGCGCTGGGGCCG
>OAMR01000052.1:2956398-2972204 GCA_900205405.1 Echinochloa crus-galli
CCCCCCCACCACCACCACCAGCTTGGTGCTTCCCGGGGAGTCTAGATCTGGGTGCTTGTCCCCTAGGTTAGCATCCCGAGCCCTGCCGGTGCTGATCGGTGTGGTTGGTATCGGTGGAAGGGCGGCTGCATCGGGCGCTGCCGTGGCGGCGGTCCGGTCTCTCTGACTTCGCTGATGCATGTGGCTCCGGTCGGGGTCGGGGCGGGCTTCGGCACCTCTCCGATGGTGGCCGTGTTCGGGAGGCGTCGGCCCTGGCACTGTCTCCTTCATGTGGCTTCTCTATGGCCGGAGGTACCGCGTCTGTTTTCACGTTGTCAACGAAGTCGTCTCCGTAGCGTCGTCAGGTTTTCACCACTAGGTTCATGCTTTCTATCTCACTTTGTGAAGCACGATGCCGTCTCATTGAGAGGACGACAGAAGATTAGGGGACAACTGAGGTCCCCAAACCTAGTGGACGTGCTTTGGCGGCTGCGATGGTGGGCGGTGAGGGAAGCGAGTGATGGGATCAATACAGGTGCTCTCGACTCGTCGGGTGGAGGTCCTCGAGCGTAAGCTTGGACCCGGTGTCGGGTCGGACAACGGCGTTTGTTCTTCCCTCTTGAGGGCGTTGTCTGCAAAGTCTCGTTCGATGGCGATTCGTGAAAGCTCTCCGTGGTGAAAACCAAACGCTGGCGCGGTCGCATCTTTGCCTTCCTGAAGACGTTGTTGGGAGGTTTCCTGTAGCCATTGGTGGTGGAGTCGTAAGCTCCGTGGAAGGTCGGGTCCAGACGATTTGTAATGGTCTCATGGTCCTTTAGTTTGTTCGTCGCGAATAGTGCCTTGCTATCTCTATCGCGCGGCCTAGAGAGCCCCGTTATTGGTTTATTGGATGCCGCTCTTCGAGCGGGTTGTGCTTTATTGTAAACCGGTAATTCCAATATTCTTTAAGGATGCTTTATATATAAAGCTGGCTACGGCCTTTCTTGAAATCAATAATGTCGAACTCTATGTTGTTACTTGTTACGGGTTGACTACTTTACATGTTGTTGGTCTATGTAGTTCTGGCTACAACTTAAACGTTTTTCATCACTATCTAAGACAAACAAAAAGTTTCATGGTTCTGAGTTGCTGGCATATGTGATGCAGACATTGCCTCACCATGGCAGTATGCCACGTAGCTGGCGCTGACCTAGTGGAAACCTTGGCTATATAAAGTAGGGATGGCATGTTCGGCTGGCTAGTGGCTGGTGCTGGTTTTTCTGAGAGAAAAATACTGGCTGGTGTTTTTTTCTGAGAGAAAAACACTGCTGGCTTATGGCTGATAAGCCAAACGAACAGACGTGAGTTGTGCTAGTTACCTTAAGATTTCGTGTGGCCACTAACAATGTCTTTCTCTAAGTTCAGGACTGCACGTCCAGTGCCAGCTCCGGCCCTGCCACACTCGTGCATGACTAGAACGTGCGGCACACACGTACATGTGCACGCACTTGATTATATTGATACTCTTATAATAAACCAAGTTTAGATGACAGATAATCTTCCAAAACAAATTTCAATTGTTCATCACATAATTATTGGCATCTCCAATCTGGTAGAGATAGAGACAAGAACACCATGCAGAATGTCGCCGTCATTCAGCCTAGCATGGTTTGTTCAAAACTTTCAGGCAGTAGTTGTCGGGGAGGCCATTGGCCAAGACGTCTTGGTACCCGCCGATGTAGCCTTTGTACGTGCACTGCTGGAGGCAGGAGGCAAGGGTATTGCCTCCGTTGGAGCTTCAACTCGCGTCATCTCGATAGTCAGGTGGTCCTCGATTGAGGTGTCGTCTATGCCACAAATTTCGCTATGGCCCAAAAACCAACTTTATGCTATCTCCGTACCGGTGAGTGACGGAGGCTCAGGAAGCGTGTTAGCTTGCAGCGGCGGGTCGTACTGCAATGTTGGCGGAGAGAATTTTCTGGCGTAAATTTGGCCTGCTGCATACAACAATCATAATATAGAGGTTAATTTTAACAAACCATACACCATGCACCATGTTACATACCAGTTGATTTCAATTACACATAGACAACTCGGTGCTGTCTGCACTATCACTTTTAATCAAAAAAGAACCAACTTCATGCGCTTCGTACACAACCATATGGCCATCTTCCTACCTATTGATGACGGAGGCTCTTCAGGAGGCGTGCTATGTTGTGGCGGCGGGCCATAGAGAAATGTTGGTGGGGAGGATTTTTCGACATAAGTTTGGCCACCTGCGAACACCAAGTGAAATATAGAGATTAATTTCAATAAACAATATTCCATGTTACCTACCAGTTGATTTTAATTACACATAGATACCTCGATGGTGTCTACACCATCATTTTCAATAAAAATAATTTAACCAAGAAATAACTTAATTGGTTTGGTGCACAACCATATGGCCATCTTCCTACCTATTGATGATGGAGGCTCTTCAGGAGGTATGCTATGTTGTGGCGGCGGGCCATAGAGAATTAACATTGGTGGCGAGAATTTTTCGACATAAGTTTGGCCACCTACGAACACAAGCGAAATATAGAGATTAATTTCAATAAACCATATACCATGTTATCTGTCAGCTGATTTCATTTACACATAGACACCTCCCGTCATCAATTTCAATAAAAATGATGAGCTGATGGAGGCTCTTCAGGGGGCGTGTTAGCTTGATATAGAGGTTAATTTCAACAAATCATACGCCATGTTACCTACCAGTTGATTTCAATTGCAATAGACATCTCAATGGTGTATATGCTATCAATTTCAATTAAAAAAAGGATCTGACCAAAAACCAACTTCATGCACTCGTACACAACCATATGAACGTCTTCGTACCTGTTGATGACGGAGGCTCTTGAGGAGGCGTGCTATGTTGTGGCGGCGGGCCATAGAGCAATGTTGGTGGCGAGGATTTTTCGACATAAGTTTGGCCACCTGCGAACACCAAGTGAAATATAAAGATTAATTTCAATAAACTATATGCCATGTTACCTGCCAGTTGATTTTAATTACACATAGACACCTCGATGATGTCTACGCCATCAATTTCAGTAAAAATAATTTGACAAAGAACTAACTTCATGCCTTTGTGCACAACCATATGGCCATCTTCTTACCTATTGATGATGGAGGCTCTTCAGGAGGTATGCTATGTTGTGGCGGCGGGCCATAGAGAATTAACGTTGGTGGCGAGAATTTTTCGACATAAGTTTGGCCACCTACGAACACAAGCGAAATATAGAGATTAATTTCAATAAATCATATACCATGTTATCTGTAAGCTGATTTTATTTACACATAGACACCTCCCGTCATGAATTTCAATAAAAATGATGTGCTGATGGAGGCTCTTCAGGGGGCGTGTTAGCTAGATATAGAGGTTAATTTCAACAAATCATACGCCATGTTACCTACCGGTTGATTTCAATTGCAATAGACATCTCAATGGTGTATATGCTATCAATTTCAATTAAAAAAAGGATCTGACCAAGAACCAACTTCATGCACTTCGTACACAACCATATGAACATCTTCGTACCTGTTGATGACGGAGGCTCTTCAGGAGGCGTGCTATGTTGTGGCGGCGGGCCATAGAGCAATGTTGGTGGCAAGGATTTTTCGACATAAGTTTGGCCACCTGTGAACACCAAGTGAAATATAGAGATTAATTTCAATAAACTATATATCATGTTACCTACCAGTTGATTTTAATTACACATAGACACCTCGATGATGTCTACGCTATCAATTTCAATAAAAATAATTTAACCAAGAACTGGCCATCTTCCTACCTATTGATGATGGAGGCTCTTCAGGAGGTATGCTATGTTGTGGCGGCGGGCCATAGAGAATTAACGTTGGTGGCGAGAATTTTTCGACATAAGTTTGGCCACCTACGAATACAAGCGAAATATAGAGATTAATTTCAATAAATCATATACCATGTTATTTGTCAGGTGATTTCATTTACACATAGACACCTCCCGTCATCAATTTCAATAAAAATGATGTGCTGACGGAGGCTCTTCAGGGGGCGTGTTAGCTTGATATAGAGGTTAATTTCAACAAATCATACGCCTTGTTACCTACCAGTTGATTTTAATTGCAATAGACATCTCAATGGTGTATATGCTATCAATTTCAATTAAAAAAAGATCTGACCAAGAACCAACTTCATGCACTTCGTACACAACCATATGAACATCTTCGTACCTGTTGATGACGGAGGCTCTTCAGGAGGCGTGCTATGTTGTGGCGGCGGGCCATAGCGCAATGTCGTCAGCGAGAGTTTTCTAGCATAGGTTTGGCCACCTGCATACACGAAGCATCATATAAAGGTTAATTTCAACAAACCATACGCCATGTTACCTACCGGTTGATTTCAATTACACATAAACACCTCAGTGGTGTAGACGCCATCAATTTGAATAAAGCAAGCAACCATTTTAGCTACTATATTTCATTTACGCACAGACAGGTGTTTAATATTTGACTATTCCATCAATTTCTATAAAGGATTTGATTACCATTCAAATCACATATACTGATATACATTTGGTGCACAAAGAATAAACCATTCAACCAGTTCCTTACAGGTTGATGCTGGAAGATCCCCGAGGAAATTGCTCCATATCAGAGACAAAACATCGAAGTGCAATATTGGCATTAGAAATTTTCTAGCATCAGTATGGCCACATGCATACATGAGGAATAACATAGAAGGTTAACTAAAGTGCATGCATGATGAAATTGTTATTTGATCTTTTGAAGGTTACTTGAGCGGCTAAATTGCTTGGTTCTTGATTATCGTGCTTACCAAGGCCCAAGAGCAGCATGAGTAGGAGGATTGACATCGCGGGGCTGTTTCGAGGCATGGCCTCAAACCCCTCAATGGTGAAGGAGAAGATAGTTGGCGTCAATTGTGTCAGCGAGTGTGTCTATTTAAAGGCAATGCTTGAGAGTCAAATGTGGAGGCTGGGCTCGTATTGAATCAGGTAATATCTGCTATTCATGCATCTTTGGGAGGAGTTGAATTTGATCTATATTACTAAAATTGGTATATTTTAATTGTTAGCAGGAGATTAATTTCTTCCATACTACAGTCTAAAGCACACCATATTCTTGTGGACAATTAATTCCTGCTATCCTACATCTGGTATGCATATATGAATCATTAGCAGGAAATTAATTCCTGCCACCTTGCAAAAGTTAAGGGTAGGCATCACTTGATTTGGTACATTTCATCAGACACCAAAGGTTGAGGTGGTGAACAATTAGTTTTCCTGATTTTCAAATAAACTTCTAGGTGGATTCTAAATCTTCCAACATCTAACTTCCAATCAGAGTAAGATTGTGCATTCATCCAGCCTAGCTATTGAAATATATTATTGCCAATATGTGAATGGTCATGGCACCTTCCTTCTCTTTGACCTCAACACCAAGATAGTGATGAATATGGCAACACCGGTCACTCTAGCACATTTTCTAGTATTCTTGGTTTTATATCGAACCTAAGGGATCTTTTGTTGGTCGCTTGTTTTGCATATGTTTTATCACATGTTTAGTGGCACAATTGATCTCATTCCATATACTATCCTAGGTATATACATGTGCACCTTTTTTGTTGCTATGGCGAAGGACGAAGCTGCCGCCATGGCATCATGTCAAGGAGTGAAGCCATGGAATAATAATGCTTGATGTGCGCTTGAACAAATCCACTTCTCACATGCAATGCCAAGTGATAGGGGGGACTTCCCAGAGACAGAGAAGACAACGGTGTGGGAATTCAGCGCCTGCTGGCGTGATAGTTACAAGACAAAAATAGGCCATGCTAAACTCGGGAACACAACAGAAACAAAGAAAAACTGCCCAGAAATACCATCGCCAACATCACCGACATAACAAAATGATGTCAACTGATGAGCAAAATAAAATTTGCTCGAGTAATGGTTAGGATGAGTGAATTTGGAAGCTTCAAGTAATCAAGCTACGATATCATGCATTCATCTGTTCCTCAATCTAGTGTTGGAATGTGATCCCGGCCAACACAAAAAAATTATGTGCATATCCACCTTCTCTAGCCGACTCAAAGGATATAAATGACTCGTGTCTTCCTCCCAAAGGGCTATAAATAAGAGGTGAAATGATGCTTAAGACATCTAAATCTTGTTTAAAATCAAAACACCGAGTAATTAGGGCACTTGAGGGGTTGGAAGCGCGATTCGAGACCTTCTAGATAGAAAGACAATCTATATTTTGGGCTCGAGACACAGCTTTTGACCTTTGGTAGATTAGACATTATCCAAAGCAAGCAAATAGTTCAGCTAATCAGGCAAGATGATCAAGGACGGCGCAAAACTAGATGAAACAAAAGCTGATGGTGCTTTATATAATGATGAGTCTAACTTGGGAGGAGTTGGTGTGGTGCTACATGATCACATTGGCATTTCTCATGGAGAGCTCAAGCTGTCTGTTATGATCATGAGCTTGTTGGGAAGGGTTACGAATTTGCTTTCCATCAAGGGGTTCAACGTTTAATGTTTTTCATGAAGTAGCTAAGTTAGAACTTTAGTGAGTGATTTTTTAAAATTTGCTACTGCCTCTTTTCTAAATTACTATTTACTGTTGCTTTTTTTCTCGCAACGTTGGACCATTCATCTTATTCAAAATTTTAGACCAAATATACAAAAAATAAGTCATACTTAATGTACCTTTTGAAAAAGTGAATCACAAAAAAAAAATAGATGATCATTGTATAATTTTTTGAATAAAAAGAATGATCAAACAAGATGCATAGCCTTGTGTGCATGTTTCACTCTGGCATACGGAATTACCATATTATTATTTTTGGTATAATAGCATGCCTTATAGTTTGAGGTTTCTAGGCGACAATATCAATGAGTGATAACAGTGTACTACATACCATGAGTGCACGAGTGGTTACACGGCCGTTGCACTACCCGGGGTTCCCTTCCCTAGCTCCTGGTCCTGAGGAAGAAGCCATGTCGTGGACAAATCCTCGCCGTCTCGCCACATGACGGGCTGAAGCCAATAGGTCTGGGAGAAAAACGAGTTGTAGCCGTAGGCGCTCAGCGAATACTCCCGATCCTCTTGGTCGACGATACCGTCTTCCATGAAGTAGACCAACCCCGCCCACGACCGCCGGCACTCCTCCGGCACGCGTACGGCGGCGGAGCACCACCGCCCCACGAGCAGCGCCACGCCGTCGGCGAGGGCACGCACCTCCTCCCACCGCGACGACCGGAAATCCGCCCTGAACACGGTGAACACCTCGTCTATTCCCCGGCACCACCGCCGCCCCGGCCTTCCCTGGCAAACCTCCCTGACTCTGCGAGGTCGCGCTCGGGCACGGCATGGACGACGGGCTCGTGGCGGGCGCGGACGCAGGAGAGGCTCGGGAGCGGCGCCATGGCGGCCGTGGAGAATGGGTTGACCAGCGTGTATCTGCCGCCGCCGCCGTCGTGCTTGAAGACGAGCCACTCGCCGCAGGAGCCGTGGTGCCCGGCGGCGGCGGGCAGGCGGAACGGCCGGTCGCCAGGCAGGAAGCCGCGGAAGGTGCCGTCGCCGAAGACGAGGCACGGCAGCCGAGGGGGCGCGCGGTGCTGCGCCGCCGACGCGCGCCAGGAGCGGCAGACGGCGCCGAAGCAGATGCGGTCGGCATACGACGGCAGGCGGAGGAGGACTTCGCCGGCGATGTCCAGCGGGAGGGCCGGCCAGGGCGAGCTCGACTTCTTGCGCCGCTTTGGCGCCGACATCATCGATCGTATCGTATCCTCAGCTCGCGCGTATGTACGTAGCAAGGTCGGACGGCCACGCCGTTGTCTTGTTCTGTATATATAAAACAAGATCTCACACGCTTTGAGCTTCAAACTCTCGGACTCGGAATTTGGATCATGACGCTTGTTCGATTTGATTTCGGAATTCGGATTTTTAATCTTCTTGCTCGCCGAGACGCCTCCGGCCGCAGCCGGAGCCCTGCAACCACCGCAGCGCCGTACGTGCTCGTGCACAGCTACTTCAGCAGCACAGCGCCTCATCAAACAGAAGCGAGTCCTTGTCTAGATGCTACTGGCACATGGTAACAAAAACCGAAACACCAATCCTTAATGTCTCCATTGGAAACAAACCCCACGCAGCAGCTGACCAAACTCATATCATTTGACCATTTGGGTAAGCAACAGGTGCCGTGAAGTACAAGGGGGAGAAAAAAAAACGGTCTTCAATTGGTAGATAATCTATCAAATGCTTACTTTATGCAGAAATTCCATTTTCGACATAGCACTAGTCAATTGTGCGAAAATGGCATTCCGCCTTGAAACATTGCATGTAACAAAATAACAAATGTTGATATTTCTGAACTGCATGTTGGATAGTTTTTGCCTCAAAACTGCAAAAGCGCACCTGGATCTGCTGAAATAGTCTGCCTCAATATTCCATATCCTAATTTGCAGAAATGAACAAACAGCAGCTAGTGACCAGACAATCTTGAGTGCCAATTGGTCTTTGTTTACTACTAGAACAAAAATTCTCAGGGACAGTCAGAAACTAGGCTGTCATTCCAGAGTGGTATTTCAACTGCTGTTTACTTGTGCTCTTTAATTTCTTTGATGATACCGTCAGCAAGGGAATCTGTATCATAGTTCTTGCCATAAAACTTGACAAACTCCATCTTTGGATTCATCAAGTACCTGAGAGTAAATGACCAACAAGTCAGTGTTTTGACAGAATAAAAACGTACTTTATCACCATCACAACATGGCAGTAGCATTAACAAATCATCCCTATAGTAACAATGAGCTCAAGAGGAATATTAACTGCCAGCCAGTATGTAACTTCAGAATTTAGACATTCCATGCATTCCATTGGAAAATAGGTTGACAAAATTTACAAACGGGCATATCCTAAATTTCCTACTGGATACCCACTCGAGTATCACAAGAAGGGTTACATAAACAATAGGCCAATAGCCAAACCAATTGGTTTCTTCATTTTCTTTTGCATGTTATGACATATAGTACAATAACGAAGTAACTAGAACTAGACCATCTCAATCACAGAACAGTAGCAAAACCAAAATTATCCAAAGCCATTGTGCCATTGGGAAGAGATTAGAAACAACATACATGACAATTGAGTGATCAACAAGATAGTCAGAACCCTCCTCCTCTGTCTTCATATAATAAACTCGGTAGGCCCGTGCAACCTGTCTTATCTCATCTGTCGTGCCTGTTAGTCCTATCAGATCTGGATGGAACTCTGCAAAACACACATAATGCATCAATAACAGTCAATCAAATAAATAAGATGCTGCAAACTAAAGAAAAGTTCAAATACTAACAATTTTACGCAACGTAATGAAGAATTGAGGGGCATAAGTGCACAGACACACACCTTGAACATAGTCCCGAACCTGCTCAACAGTATCTCTTTCAGGATCGACTGTAATGAAAACTGGCACAACATCCAATTTTGCCTTTTCCTCTGCATATAATAACGGATTTTATAATGACTGAAAAAATATGCCAACTTTAACTGTCTACTGGCACCAGTTAGTCACTTCGGTGGAAAGTTTCACCAAGTCAGTCACTCAAAATGCATAGCCTTGTGCATGTTTCACTCTGGCATACAGAATTACCATATTATTTTTGGTATAATAACATGCCTTATAGTTTCTAGGCGACAATATCAATGAGTGATAACAGTGTAATACATACCATGAAGACAAGATGACATATTTATAGGCAATAAACAGACAAATTATGATTTATCCAAGGAACAAGAAAATCAAATAACTTACTAATTTTGTCAATCGCTGCGGCCATTTTCTGGAGCTCATCCGGACAAATGTCAGGACAGTGTGTGAATCCAAAGTACAGCAAAGTCCATTTGCCCAAGAAATCCTTTTCAGTGACAGGCTTTCCATCATGATTCAGAAGCTTGAATGGACCGCCAATGGCTGCAGTGCCTACTGATTGTCCAGGTTTCACAGCACTTGTTCTATTCTTCAATTCTGAGGAAGATGGAACAGAAAATATTTGTGATAAATTAAACAGCTATCAGGATTCAAGGAGCTGTACCTTTCTACCTTGCAGATAATACATCTAAAACACATCTCCATTTGTAAAAATAAGAGCAGGTTTGCAATGTTTGCTAAAATTGTAAATGGAGAGCTCATTCTGAACTAGGGTAATGATTTAGTCATAATGCAATGGCATCAAAACAAAATAAAAGCTTACTATATCATATATGATTTGCACAATTTCTTACATTGATTCCACTGGCCTTAACACCCGCAATGTTTACTACCCAACCGATAAGCAAAGAGCAGGCTCCTGTCAGTCGGCATTTGTTGTTGTAGAAGTCACAATGTGAAATAGTAAAAGCAGGTATTAAGTTAGGCCCCACAGTCCAATCGAGATGGTGGTGGAAGTGACAACGGCAAAGAAAAAGAGAGGAAGGAAGGAGCCACGAATCTGTTGCATGCAGTACTTTTTGTAATATCTTATTCCTTGTTGCCGGGTAATAGGCCTACTACCAGGTTGTAGTTACTACCTACCTTCACAATGGTTCCTACCCGGTAAGAAGCTAGTATTTATTACTTACTACCTGCTTTTTTATCACACTGTGGGTGCCCAATGGGTTTCTGGCTTTTCGCTGATGTCAGGAAGAAGTATGACACGAGCAACAGTCCCCTTTATACCATTTGATTAACAAGTTTAGTGTTCAATCCAAATGTTGTATATTTGTACTTAATGTATTATGTACAAGTATTTAGTACAACAGCTGTGAAAATGCCAGCAGCAGTTAAAAAGAAATATGTAAGCAAAATTATTAGTCTTTAAGTTACTTTCCCTTTAGTGTAGACTATGAAGTCAAATCGTTGTTAAGGGAAAGAAATCTGTAGGGCAGGGTAATCTTGGGCAGCTAGTGGATCAGCTCTCCATTTTACAAACAGACGAACGGCAGAAGCATTGAAGAGAGTTCTGATTCTCTGATGTTTCAGCGTTAATGTAACATGATGAAATAAAAAGGATTAAAGGAATGTACGAAATCACAAATTTATGCTTCTTAGCTTGCTCCACCATGTTTGTCATAAAGTGTCTATCCCTCAATGATGATTTCACTGATAGCTACCAAGCGTACATTATTTTTCAAAAAAAAGAAAAATACATTGCTAGAAATGTAAAAGTAGGTTCTTTTTTTTAGAATGTGCATGAATGTATTTCATAAAGAAGAAGAGTTTGCATACAGCCACGACAGAACATTTACAACAAGACAAGACAAAACACGGACAACACTAGTCCAGTACGGAGAACAAGACACTTAAAGGTAGGTTCTGGAAGAATAAATAAAATCTCTAAAAATCCTAGGTTTGTACTCATGAAAGTGGACATAAAATTGAACACAAGAGACTAGATAATGCGTTGATTGTGTTTCAGAAGCATCATATTTCAGTAAGTACGTAGCAAGGTGCAACACTCATGCTGGGAAATCAGAACTATTAACATTGGTTGATTGTGTTCCAGAAGCATCACATTTCAGTAAGTAAGTAGCAAGGTGCAGCCATTCATTCTGGGAAATCAGAAGCTATTAACATTGGGAATCAGTAAGACTCAGATACCAATAAACTACACATCTACTACAACCTTAAATTTCATTTAATCCCACCAGTTCACCACCACCATGGCACTTGGGTGCACATTCATACAAACCCAGAAAACTTTTTCAGCAGGGTAGTCAAAAAAATTTGAGAGGGGATTCGAAGCTAGGGGTTCAGGATTAGACAGTTCGGTATTTATATGGAAGTGCAGATATGGTATGGTATACAGTAGGCTTACACTACTGCAGCTTTAACATATTCCAAAATATCTAGCGATTGGAACAAACCCCCATGAACCAAGACATCATGAACTGCTTTGACTAATTGGCTCGACGTAACCTCTTCAAATTTGGCTAACAGATGTTGCTGTTTACTCCATTCGTGCCTTGGTTCAACAAAACAAACATGAAGATCCTTCTAGTCACCACCAAATGCAGTCCTATCCTAGCATGACAGCAAACAATAACAAACTCACCATAGTAATCTACCTTCAATGTGACGCTTCTTTTCTCTGTCGTAGTACACAATTATCCCTCCGCCAGTCACGAGCAGCAGTAGAAAACTGAGCCAGGACACCGGCTGCAAGGAAGTAACAAGTGCTTCCGAATTAGCATTAGAAATGACCTTAGCCTTACAGTCTATAAACAAGAGTGCCCAGAGGAAATGAGAAATCGTCCACACATTGGGCGCTAGATCACTACAAATTCGGTGTTAAATGAAACATTTCAGGGCAATCATGTATATCTGCCCCTGCCTAAGGATCCAGTAGACCAGTGCCAATTGGGATTACAAGCCATAACTCACCCCTCCGCGGACCGATTTTCCGGCGTCCGCTTGCTCAGATTTCCCGGACTGCCCATCACCGCCTCCATCCCCGCCCGCCGCCGCCGCCGCCGCTGCGGGGGGCTTCGACCCGCCCTGCGACGCAGCGGAGGTGTCGGCGGAGAAGAAGCGAGCGCGCCCCAGGAACGCCGCTCCGAACTGAGACGCGCCCGGCCCGGTGATCTGCAGCAGGAACAAAATCAAAACTAATCACGACATCGCGGCGTCACCGCCGGGAGGGCGGGAGAAGATCCCGCGCACGGCGGACGCCAAGGACGAGAGGAAGAGAGACGCTGAGGTACCTGAGGCAGAGCTCGAGCGGGCGGAGGGGGAAGGCTGGGAGCGAGCGCTCGCGAGAGGAGCGCGCGGAGGTGGGACGCGCGCGCCCTCATCGTCGCGTCCGACGCCGCCGCCGCTTCGCCGGTGTGGGATTTGATTCTGCTGCGGGAAGGGGAACGGGTTGCTGGCTCGTGGCTCCGGCGGCGCCGCGGGTTCAGAGGGGGTTTTCCAGCTGGGGGTGGTTTACGGATGCTTTGCTTCAATTTCGCAAATCGCAACATCGGAGTTAAGCGTTAAGCACCAGATTGATTGAAATTGTTTGTTCCCAATTTCCTTTGCGTGTTAAATAGAATTTATAAGATCAGCAAAGTCAAAATAATGATTGAGAATCTCCTACTAAACATTTGATTACAAACTAATACAATTATTTTTTATTTATTTATATTTATATTTATTATAAATTAAACATCATTCAAATTAAAATTAAAATTTTCAAATTAACAATTAACAGAAAGTGAAAATATTTAACTTGGTATTGGTTGGGGTGCGCCAGGCCCTGCCAGCAGTGCAACGGCTGGGCGACGCTCGAGGGCCCCAGTGGCAAGCCACTGTGGTGGGCCCTCCCCCACAAAAAATAAATTTAATATCGAAGTGGACACATGGCCCACATATCAGATATTAAACTGATAAGAACAGATACTACACTTGATCTTAGCCAAAAGGCCGAGAAAGGTATGAGTTGGAACGGAACCCTGCCCCTTGTTTTATAGCTCGCTCGACCGCTCACCCGCCCTCAGCTAGCGATGTGGTACTACTATCCAGGAGAACCAGAAGCGCAGCGCAGCGCGGAGCGGCAAGCGCGAGCGGCACGCTGCCGTTTGGGCCTTGGTTTTTCCTCACGGCCCAGTTGGCAGCTAGAGGCCCACGTGATCAGACGGCCCGGCAACGCGACTTGTTGTGGGGGGCACTTTTGAATCACGGGCCGTCCCGTCTCTGATTTACCATTTTCGTCGAGAAGAAACCAGGCGATGTGCACGACAGCACGAGCACCGGCGCCGCTGAGGAAATCAGCACGCGTTTTGTTTTGTCAGTCCTACACGGCAGCACGCAAGAACTCGCGGCAAGGCGGCAGTGGCTCCTTTTGCTTGGGTTGTTCTCTCGTCAGGTGTTCGTTCTCCGTCATCTTGCTGAAGTATTTACCCATTTACCCCGTCTCCGGGTCAAATATATATTACCCCGTCTCGGGGTCTGACAGACTTCGAGAAGATCGTTGCAGAACCGCAACCTAAAGTAAGTCGAGGAGCGCACACAAGATTTACCAAACCGGCTAAAAATATCAAACCAAAGATGCTTCTTTGCGTAAATGGATCCTAAGGTTGGCAGTTACAGCTCTGTCAGCTTCCCAGTCTTGTTTCGGACTGCCGTAGGCATCAATTCTTACTACTCTCCAGATTTCAGGCATGCTGATGGCTGCGTGAATGTTCAACTTTCACTAAGGAACATTATTTCTAACACGACATCGAGCTGTTTGGTGCTTGCCAAGGCAAGGCTTACGCCGACAAATTGGATATCCACCACAGCAGGGAAGGAATTTCTCTAACAAAGGCAAAAGCAAGTACAGGTATCAGATTCCTGTGACATACAAGCTTGCTGCAAACACAATGTCACGCTTAATAGCATTGGACGCGACCTCCATCTTCTTATACAGCGCAGAGTTCCCCATTATCGAAGCTGCATTCCTGAATTCTCTGCATGTTTCATCCAGCCGGACGATTGTTCTTACAATGATCCCCTCAGATACATCCGTCAGCTCACAAATGTCCGCAAAAGGAGTTCCCTGCGTCAATGCAACAGAAAATGGCATCACAATCCAGCATTCATCTTGGACAAGTGTTCCCATGATGATGTTTCTACCTTTGCCCACTCGTAGACAACCTCAACAAGGCCAAACTTGAGATTGTCACGTGCATACTCCTCAGGATCCACAGGCACCTTGAACTGTGCTTGGAGTTGTCCTAGTCCGATTGCTGTATCATAAAGCCTAATACAGACAAACACGGGTGGGCTAAAAAATGCTTGAAGCATGTCTTCTGAGAAGATATAACTGAGATTCTTAAGATGGATCATTACAGGAACCAAAACAGGGGAGCAAAAAACTAGATCTAACCTCCTTTTGGCTTCAGCCAGTTTTGTAGTAAGAGATGGTTCTGATGCGTTCCTCTGTTGGAAGACGAATGCGGACATAATGGCCACAGCTTCTTCAGGTTCTAGGTCATCCAATTGATTCTCAAACAGACATTCTGTTGATATTAACTCCTCGCCAGAGTTCATTTCACAGGCTACTCGCCCCTTAAGTTGCACAACTAGATCAGAATCAATGTAGTTGATTATCTTTAGTACATCGATCTGCAACAACGGAAAAATTAAAGTGTTAAGAAAATAACTTCAAAAGTATATAAAGACAGATGTGGTTCATGGAATAATATTTCATTCTCTAAAAAGCTGATGACAGCCATATAAGCATTCCATGTGAACTAAATTTACAAAGATAGCTTCACAACAAAAATACAGATGTGCATTCACATAGGTCTTAGTGATTTGCATGCAACTTTGTGATCCTGTATGGATTGGTAGATATGACTCATTAATATGTTAAGCCTGGCATCTAGAATCGATATCCAAACTGTTGTTCCTGTACACAGTAGGACTGGGACCAAAAACCCCCCATGCCAATGCGAAGAAATTGGAAAAATGACAGAATAGGGATTTTTGTTCCCATGCTGCAGAGATAATGGCTATAATAATCCCTTGAACTGTTTTCTTTCATGTACACAACAGAGCAACAAAAGGAAAGAGTACATGAAAAATCTTACTCTGCCTTGAAACTCCGGCATCTGTTGAAGCGCCTCATCTGACATTTCGAATTTCAATTCATTCAGCTGATTCTTGTACATCTTTTGCTCCCTCATCAATGATATATGCTCCTTTAGTTTTATACATCCATGGCATTTGTTTTCGGAAATTTTTTGCAGTAGTCTGTGATATGCCCTTTATACCATTTGATTAAAAAGTTTAGTGTTCA
>OAMR01000052.1:2972823-3030372 GCA_900205405.1 Echinochloa crus-galli
ATCATGGACTAATTAGGCTTATTAGATTTATCGCGCAAAGCTACACTCATTTCTAGAAGGGTTTTAGAAAGATTTTACAAATAGATTTTATTTAATACTTCATGTTCTTTTCGGGAAAACTAGTTGGTATGCACGTGCCACAGGCACAGGTATAAAAGAGTTTATTTAATTTAACACTATGACAATTATAGAATAATTATGATGAAAAACCAAGTAAAGAATATATAGTTGGTAAAATAAAACTAAGACCCAAGTGATCCGACGGCCCATCAAGGCATCAACGCGACTTCAAGATAGACATGTCGCTTGCTTGGTCCTCCAGTCCCCTCTCTGACTTCTTGTGGCGGCACTTTCGAATTACGGGGCAGCCCTTCTCTCCGATTTGCCTATTCTCCGTTTCTAAAAAAAAAGATTTGCCTATTCTCTGTTTTTTCCATTTTCGTCGAGAAGAAACCAGGCGATCGCCAATGTTAGGAGCATGCGCACGCACTCCTAGTACCCGTGCACCGAGCGCAAGTGCATCCCCAGGGCCGGGCCGGCGTCGCTGAGGATATCAGCACACTTTAAGTTTTGGCAGTTTCACACGGCAGTAAGGTGGCGGTGGCGCCTTTTGCTAAATTGCTAGCAAGCAGTGCTTGGGTTATTCACTCAGGTGTTCGCTCTTCATCATCTTGCTTAAGATTATCCGGTTATTCACTCAGGTGTTCGCTCTTCATCATCTTGCTTAAGATTATCCGGTTATTCACTCAGGTGTTCGCTCTTCATCATCTTGCTTAAGATTATCCGGTTATTCACTCAGGTGTTCGCTCTTCATCATCTTGCTTAAGATTATCCGGTTATTCACTCAGGTGTTCGCTCTTCATCATCTTGCTTAAGATTATCCGGTTATTCACTCAGGTGTTCGCTCTTCATCATCTTGCTTAAGATTATCCGGTTATTCACTCAGGTGTTCGCTCTTCATCATCTTGCTTAAGAT
The DNA here is from genome assembly GCA_900205405.1 of Echinochloa crus-galli. Classification (NCBI taxonomy): domain Eukaryota; kingdom Viridiplantae; phylum Streptophyta; class Magnoliopsida; order Poales; family Poaceae; genus Echinochloa; species Echinochloa crus-galli. The sequence continues at coordinate 2,973,800 of OAMR01000052.1, forward strand.
TATCCCGTCTCGGGGTCTTAAGGACAGATTTCGAGAAGATCGCTGGGAAACGGCGACATAAGTACGGCGAGGAGCTAGAGGCACACACAAGATTTACCAAACTGGCTAAAATTTTCAAACCAAGAGTGTAAATGGATCCTAAGGTTGGCAGTTACCCAAGCTTAGCTCTGCATCAGCTTCCCAGTCTTGTTTCGGACTGCCGTAGGCACCAATTCATACTACTCTCCAGATTTCAGGCATGCTGACGGCTGCGAGCATGTTCAACTTTCACTAAAGAACATAATTTCTAACACGACATTGAGCTATTTGGTGCTTGCCAAGGCAAAGCTTACGCCGACAAATTGGATATCCACCACAGCAGGGAAGGAATTTCTCTAACAAAGGCAAAAGCGACTACAGGTATCAGATTCCTGTGACATACAAGCTTGCTGCAAACACAATGTCACGCTTAATAGCATTGGACGCGACCTCCATCTTCTTATACAGCGCAGAGTTCCCCATTATCGAAGCTGCATTCCTGAATTCTCTGCATGTTTCATCCAGCCGGACGATTGTTCTTACAATGATCCCCTCAGATACATCCGTCAGCTCACAAATGTCCGCAAAAGGAGTTCCCTGCGTCAATGCAACAGAAAATGGCATCACAATCGAGCATTCATCTTGGACAAGTGTTCCAATGATGATGTTTATACCTTTGCCCACTCGTAGACAACCTCAACAAGGCCAAACTTGAGATTGTCACGTGCATACTCCTCAGGATCCACAGGCACCTTGAACTGTGCTTGGAGTTGTCCTAGTCCGATTGCTGTATCATAAAGCCTAATACAGACAAACACGGGTGGGGGGCAAAATGCTTGAAGCATGGCTTCTGAGAATATATAACTGAGATTCTTAAGATGGATCATTACAGGAATCAAAACAGGGTAGCAAAAAACTAAATCTAACCTCCTTTTGGCTTCAGCCAGTTTTGTAGTAAGAGATGGTTCTGATGCGTTCCTCTGTTGGAAGACGAATGCGGACATAATGGCCACAGCTTCTTCAGGTTCTAGGTCATCCAATTGATTCTCAAACAGACATTCTGTTGTTATTAACTCCTCGCCAGAGTTCATCTCACAGGCTACTCGTCCCTTAAGTTGCACAACTAGATCAGAGTCGATGTAGTTGATTACCTTCAGTACATCAATCTGCAACGATGGAACAATTTAAGTGTTAAGAAAATAACTTCAAAAGTACAGAAATAAAGTCAGATGTCGTTCAAGGAATAATATTTCATTCTCGAAAAAGCTGATGACAGCCATATAAGCATTCCATGTGAACTAAATTTACAAAGATAGCTTCACAACAAAGTAACATAGGTCTTAGTGATTTGCATGCAACTTTGTGATCCTGTATGGATTGGTAGATATGACTCATTAATATGTTAAGCCTGGCATCTAGAATCGATATCCAAACTTTACTTTAAAAAAAAATAATCGATATCCAAACTGAACGGGACCAAAAACCTCCCACGCGGCCACGCCAATGCGAAACAATTGGAAAAAAAGACAAATAGGTATTTTTGTTCCCATGCTGCAGACATAATGGCTATAACAATCCCTTGAACTGTTTTCTTTCATGTACACAACAGGGCAACAAAAGGAAAGAGTACATGAAAAATCTTACTCTGCCTTGAAACTCCGGCATCTGTTGAAGCGCCTCATCTGACATTTGGAATTTCAATTCATTCAGCTGATTCTTGTACATCTTTTGCTCCCTCATCAATGATATATGCTCCTTTAGTTTTATACATCCATGGCATTTGTTTTCGGAAATTTTTTGCAGTAGTCTGTGATATGCATGGTATTTTTCAACAAGATACATGTCCTTTATTTTTAGATCTGCAATCCACCAAATGACCACCTTAAATAGTTACACAGTTCATAAATTAACTAGAGGCCTTGTGGAAAAAATAAATCAACTAAAGTACGGGTAACGGGTGTGTATAAAATGCTAGACTCAGAACTAAAAGGTAAATAAATATATGTGCTGATATTACTCAAGAACTTCACCGGCATGCAGGCCAACACATTCATGCCATTATATATATTTTCTGAACCAAAATGCCCATTTGATAGTGTTGTTGAATTATTGTGTCTAACCCACTCATCCCTCTAAAACCAGAAAAAGAAGAGAAATTGCAAGATTTGCCACCGAATTCGTGAGCCTCTCAAGATTTGGCACCCTGACCCGCATGTCATTGACCCAGAATGACCCCACATGTCATTGTGATAGGGGTGGCAAATCTTGAAAGGTTCACGAATTGAGTCCCAAATATCAAAATCTCTCGAAAAAGAACGGGGTAGGAAATAAAATCATGCACAGTATATGGCTGTTGTGGATGCTTTTATTGGGCAGACCAACAGCCAGCGCAAGAAGTCCAAGACATCTACACGTAGTTCAGATTAGCTTCCAGATTATCTTGTTCAGTTAGTTTATGAGATAAAGATTGTTTAGATTTTTGCTTAGGAAGTTGGTTACCGGCTCTATATAAAGGAGTCCATGTCTTTTGTAATAGGTAAGCAGGAGAATTAACCTCAAGCTCAGAGCCTCCACGGGAGGGCGAGTTGGTTACGGTCTCCCTGCTGTTAGAGTTCATCAATCAATAAAGGTAGTCACATCAATGGTGTTTCAAGTTACAACCTATTTACAGTTACAACTCACATGGTGACATTTTTTCACCATATTTTTTTTCTTGAATACAAAGGCCTGCATATCATTTCATTAATAGAAGATTAAAAAAAGGAAAAACTGTACAAGGCCAAAGCCTTACAAAGCACTACAACTTATGCGCCAGACTTTAGGAAACAACCTGACCGGGAAACTAGAAAAAGGAAACAAGCACCTAGCTTATTCCAAAGAACAGACCATTTGCATTTTTCAAATATGTATCTCTTTAATCACTTTTTGAGATCCAAACAAACACTTAGGAGTTTAGTGGTAAGTACAAGCCACACAAATGCATGAGAGCACCCATCTACCCTGTCCAACTTACAAGAATGACAGAATCATAAACAATATGGAATACTGATTTAAATTGCTAAGTCCTTTCCTAGCCATTTAAAACTTCAATAAAGTAGAACAAAACAAATAACCAAGCCATGCAGAAAATCTGTACCTTGTATAGCATCTAGAGCAGGAGGATACTTAGTTCCATCTGGTTGCTCTTTTATAAGCTGTTGGACAGTTCTGGAGTAAGCAGCTTTGCTACTCTCCTCAAGGAGTTTGACTTGATCGATCTTTATTTTGCTGGTGCATATACTCATGATCTCTTTTTTTTCTATTGCTCTTACTTCAAAGCCCATTCCAGAAGCATCCCCCTTGTATGGTAGGGAGATTTTGATAACACCTGAACCTTTTCGTGAGCTGACAGAAGGGCAATACTCATCATCCATGCCACGTTTTCCTTTCGGAATAATAAAGCGTCCTTGTTGAAAATCCCCAGGTTCCTTTTCAGTTTTATGGGACAACTCAGGGGATAATGCAGATGAAGTGCAATCACCAGTCAATACAAGAACAACGTATTTATTTAGTGCTGCAGATGGACTTTTCAGTATAACACCAAGCAAGTGATCATCGTCCTGTCAATATGTTCAAAAAGCATAGGGTTTTAATGTGGAAAAGATGCAACTATAGCACATTTAACAGTAACCTTATATACATATAGAGAGCACAATGTTCAAAATAATCCCAGGCTTGTTCAAATATATGGTTATGGTACAGCTGATAGAATGGTAGCCTCCAAAAACAAATTAATAGAACCTTCTAAAGTACTTGCTTAAATTGCCTGGTTTCTCAAGTTTCAAAGTAGAGGCGGCTAAGCAAAAAGCTCGCGGATATTTAGTTCGGCTCGAACAATGAATATGCTAAGACCAAGCTTGATATCAAGCTCAGATTGATTCCAAAACAAGCTAATATCACACTTGGGTATGATAAAGTCACATGATTTAATACTTTTCCAAGTTTAGACTCGAATGTTTGATGCTAATTTAAGTAAAATACTTTGTTTTCTTCTAAGTTTCTCGTATTTCTTTATGCGCTACTTCTGTATGCCTGCTAGTGCCATTATTAAGTTTCTATAACAGTGGAGTGTTGAGAAATAAAGTAATAGAACTATGTAAATAAAAAAACATTGCCAAAAGGAACTGACAAGCAAACATGAACTGTGTAAAGAGAAAACAAAATATGATGAGGGCATACAGATTCAGATTTAACAACGACCAATCTCCCAGGCATAAGGAACTGTTGAGTAACGGACAACTGCATGATTGCTTCTGTTATAGATTCCCAACGTGCCTTAGCTTCTAATGTCATATCATAGTATTCTTCAATTGAAGGCTCTCCTTTTATGCACCTGATAATACAAGAATATATATATAAGGCAAAGAGATTAAAAAAACTAGAGTTCCATGCACATATAAATACTGGATACTACACTTTTATCAGTACTTCAGATCATCAGATGTACAATGGAAGCTTATCATATACTACCACATGTAGCATTGCAAAGAAGTTATGAAACATAAATCTTGTTGCAATTTTATAGAGAATGGAAAATGTCTACATTGCTAGGCTCCCCATCCATTTGGAGCTATGTGCTGTTCTAAGTCTATCCAGGTTCAATGTCCACATCTCTGCATTCATCTAAGTATCTAACCAAATCACCATCACTAATCCAATACGTGGCCATAAAATAATGCTACTAGCCTACTAGATCTAGATTGCTTGTGTAGTTATGTAAATTTACACAAACCTTTTCATGATTCATGTTTTAATTTTCATTTATTCATTGCTTGTCACCTCTTCATTGTGTCAAAGCAATGGTAGTATCTATCCTACAAAGGATCATGGGAGGGAGGGGCTACATACTAAGTCTAGGGGATTATATACATGTTGTATACTACTTCCCCATTCGGAAATTGCGATAGAGTTGAATTGCTCGTTCAATCAAACATGAGTTAATGTCTCAGTATCTTACTCTATCGTCTTTGTAGGTTGACGAAGCATTTGTAGAAGTAGCTTTTCCTTCTCAGGCAAATCCTTTTGTGAGTTGAATTCTGCAAAACTTCTCTTGAGCATGTCCTCGACCTATAAATCATCATTAAAGTATATTACTTTCCCATGTATGACTAAGGGCTAGACAATGTACTTTTAGAGTGTTCTCCATAACTAAAAAAACACTGGTATCCAGTTACAACCTACACGAAGTACAATTGAGATGAAAGTTATAATGCATGACTAAGGGTCTATTTGTTTTGAGCATCTGCTTTTTGAAAAGTTGGTTCTAGAATCTTGTGGCTTTGAAAATGCTGATGTCCAAAGGCAGACTATTGGAGTGCACATTTTCATAAAAAATGGAATACTGCCAATGACATAAAAAAGAGTGCCCCTATCCCCCTTGAATATTCAAATTATATTAGCCTCAAAAAGGGACAATGAACAGAACTAACTTAAAAATAGCATCAAATAACATTCCCAGTACACAACGGTTTCATCATTCATCAAATATATATATATATATATATATATTATTGAGCAGATAACTAACACAGAAAGTTGATCAAAGAGAGCCTTGGAAGTGCTTTGCTAATGCCTTGAGGGTAGTAGTGTGATAGTCTGATGTTAGGGCTTCACCTGGCGATCTGCTACTCATGTTATGTTTAAGGGAAGACTTAAGTGGCATTTCAAGGGCGCAATGGACAACCATATGTAGCTAAACTATACAAGGGGCAGTACCACAAATACCCCTAACTCACACATACTACCACACAGCTACCCTTATCATGCTGAATAAATAGGGAACACCTTTATTGCAGAAATGCTTCTATCACTACATGCACGCTTATTGATTTTCACATATTTATCGTAATACAGACAGAAAATATAAATTATTTTGAACAAGCACAGAGGCTGATATGAACACCTACCGCAGGAGCAATATAAATGTCCTGTCTAACTCTGTTTTCAGTCCAAACTCCAAAATTCAAATGTGTATCTTTAAGACTTTATAAGACGTGCATGGATGCTGACAATTATAAGGAATCAAAAGATGGTTGGGCAGGCCCATGTACGAATCCACAAAAAAATATGGAGTTGAAATTGAAAAAGGAAAGCCTAACCAAGGAAGTATAATGATAAGTGTTGATATGTATACCTTCAGTTCCTCCACGCGTAGAAGATGTAGTATCATAGTGTATGTTAATCGAAATTGAGATTCCAATCGAGTTGGTTTTCCAACAATCAAATTTTTCAAATCACTTTCTTCAGGAATTTCATCACGGCACATAATGATCACTGTACCGATGTTATCAAGTCCTCTCCTACCAGCTCGTCCAGCCATTTGAATATACTCCCCTGGAAGCAATTTCCGGTGTTCTTTTCCATCAAACTTTCTTAAGGAATCAAACACAACCTGTTGGGTTTACAAAAACATGCTCAGAGCTCGCTTCACAACCTGAGCATAAAGGCATAGGAAAAACAGGGTGCAGCCTAAGCACAGTTACAGTTAGCTCAGTCCAAAAGTGCACAAAGAAACACGAAACCAAGGTGTGCATCAGTGTGTCCCAAGCACCTTATGTTTACATAGGCTCCCTTTCCAACAGAAACACTGAGCAAATCAGAATATGCGGAAACGAAAATATGTAAATAAATGTTGGTAAGATTAATGCATAAAAAGTTGGTTTCATCCAAGGCAACCATGCCAACCAGCAGTTCATATTGCCATGGCAAGGGAGGATAGGAGAAACATCCTTCCGTGAGACTACAATGAATTTGGAAGAGATTGTGTATCAACAGGAAAATGATAGGAATTGTGTTCCCATGGTTGAAAAATCACAAATTAATCAGTAGACAGTGGAATGCAAGAGGTACCACATAACATGGAGTCAAATGGTACTCAATAATAGAAATACCAGAGCGATTTGTAGAAGATACAAAAGCATTGAAACACTATTAGGCACAAATAGAATCTCACCGTTCTTGCTGGCGCATTAACACCCATTGCAAATGTCTCAGTTGAAAACAATACCTGCAATGAATTCAAGTCTCACAAATTTAACATTTGGTTAATTAAGAGGAGATCATACCAGAGCATGCTATTTTTGTCGCTGGAGCATTAAAAATAAGAACTTCTCAGGAGAGACGACACTGATGTGATCACAAATATCGTTTCTCTATTACGTTTCAAGTTAAAGAACACCTTCACGCATGGTATGGGCTGTCTATAACTGCAGCAACTTTAGACAGGATGGACTTAAGCCAATGGTTAGCATTAACATTTTTTTTCTCAATCCAGCAAACATCCAACATCTCATATACTAGAGTCCATGAATGGATTTGTTTCCTATGAGCTTCAAGAATGTAAACTACCAAGACAAATAGCATCAAGAAAAGAAAAGGAAAGAGCTGCTGCATTGATTAGTACAACAGCATCTATCATGTAATTAATATGATATGTAAACCAGTTACCAGATGTTCAAAAGCATACCTTGATCACACCACGACAGAATAGCATTTCAACTACTTCCTTCACAATAGGGAGAAGCCCAGCATGGTGTACTCCAATTCCTCTTCGTAGAAGGCTCTGTATTCCTACAACCTATCAAGGAGGTAGAAGTTTAAAGCACTGATTGAAGCAAAGGCTCACAAGGGTACAACACTAAAATTTTATGAGCTATTAGATCACCTGTGGAAGGTTCCTATCAGATCCTTTAAGGCGTGAAAACGCCTTGTCACAGAAGACACGGATTTCACTTTTCTCCGAACTACTGATAAGATCAGCGCCAAACATGCTATCGGCTGATTTATCACAACGGTTCTTTGAGAAACAAAAGATCACCACCTGCAAAAAAGGACCATCTGAATGATGAGATAAACCTTTTTCAAATGTGAAATGGCATGGTATTATTGGTCAAAAGGACAAGTAGAATCCACAAATAAAATGTTGTATTTTCTATTTTACAACATGTTGAGATTGGGTTCAGCATCAAATGAAGAATAAAACGAATTCAATGTGAATGATGAACAAGAAAGAGGTCCAATATAACTAATAATGTCATGATCGCATGATAGAGAGAAGTCACTCTCACGTACAGGCACAAGGGATTTCTTCAAAAGGTTATTCACAAGCGGCATCCAAAATAAAGATTCTGGTCTCTTTGGCCCTGAGGAGCTTTGTGAAACTGCTGCTGCTCCTGCATTGGCATTGTGGTGCTTTGGGTACTTCTGATCTCTCCCCCTGTTTGATGTATCAGGATTTTTGCCTTGAGTTCCAGCACGTCCTGCAGAGGTTCCTGATTTTGGACCAGGTTTCCCTCCAAGCTTGCTCGAAATTTTCTTTTTGAAAGCATCTTTTGCTTCTCTAAATCCTTGAGTAAGAAAGGAATCCCTTTCACATATTTTGTACACTTCTCCGGAGTAGAACAAGCAATGCTCAAGCGGAACAGGCCTTTTATTGGTCCTGGTGAACACAAAATGACAGTATTGTGTGATCAAAATTATAGCTGGAGGTATCCAGGCATATTCAAATTTTGCACTCAACTCAAAACTACACTATAATCCACTTAACTGTTTGGCCTTCTGAAATCAACTCCTTATAGTCTAATCTCATTGATCCGATCCCCTATATTATCCACTTATGTGCAATCAAGTCCCTTTAAACCAATGTGCTAATTTGTGCCCCTCAACCAGGTTTGTTTAGTTAAAGCATTGACATTTCAGTTGTGCTACTCAGATTTGTCCAGACTTTTAACTAGTGTATAAGTGCCTGGACATTAAGTTAAATGAATCAAGATTGGCATCAATTAAAATGTTAAGTAACTATTATGTATCACATTGGTCATAACACTTCTGTGATATTAGCCGTACATCTGATATTTTTTTCATTTTCTAGCAGCCGTTTTCTAGCAAGGTAAATTCCATGTACCCATTGACTATCATGGAGAAATGAGCTAATTGGGTAATTCTAATTAGCCTGGAGGTTAAATCAACTGATAATATAGTTAAAGGGCCTATAGCCCTATAGTGTACTTAATTAGCTTAAAAATTCGTACTAACTGCACTTACGACGTGACACGAATTTTCTTCTGCTTTGTTCGCCCAATCCAGTCAGCAAATTCAACTGTATTTGGAACCTGAGAAGAAATAATTAGAGATAGAACAAGTGAAAAATATAGAGCTCTCAAACTTCATTCGTAAAAGGAAAAGTTTTTCCACTTATCGCAATGCATTCAAATGGTAATTTTTGCATCAAATTATTCTATTAGCCCTGGCTCATATTTAGAGGACCAATTCTTAGTTATATTGTTTCCATGAATCCATGTAGTGCTATTTCAATTTGTGGTTGAATAGTAGAAGCCAAATTTTGCACAATTATCATCAGCGGAAATCAGGGTGATAGCATTATATTTGCTTGCTATGAAACTTGGACAATCGGACTTCCTAGAAAAATTCACCTAAGATCAGAGTTCTGTACCAACTATTTCAAAAGATCAAAAGCAAATATAAATTGCATTAGCATGCCATACTGTCATAGCAATAATTGAGCAACTGTTTGAACAGCCAACAGTGTCCACAGAATGTTTGGTTGATAGTGAGTGTAGTGGCTAAAAGTCCAATTTTCATTAAATCCATACCGTTGCCGAAAGAAGAACAATGTTAATGTGCTTCGGGAGCATTATAATAACTTCCTCCCAGACTACACCTCTTTCGGAGTCGTTTACATAATGCACTTCATCAAAGATTACCTGATTATACAATTAACCACACATCAGCACTCGCTACTCCTTAATAAGATTATAAATGATATCTAAATCTAAAATTAAAGGCACAGAGTAATACATAATGAAGAAATCAGAACTGAAATGGCCTACCCATTCGATATCACGTATAATGTCCGCACCTCTGTACAGCATTGAGCGCAATATTTCAGTAGTCATAATTAAACAAGTTGCCTCTGGCCTGATGCTGACATCTCCTGTCAGAAGTCCCACATCAAACTTTCCAGAGAAATCTCGGTATTTCTGGTTGCTGATAGTTTTAATAGGAGCAGTATAGACAGCCCGAGTACAATGCTGCATAAAAAAATTATCCATCATCATAAGACACATGCTAACATTTTATTTGGTGCAGGTTTAAACCAACTATGGTAGGGAACGAGATTAGTGCACTGGGTATGTAGTCTAAAGATCAATCTACTAACAAAAGTAAAGGTGAAATCTTATCAGAAGATTGGTGCTGAACATCAGTGTTAACAAGCTATAAGTGTGGAAGATGGTAAGTGGATTCAAATGCATATTCGGCAACAACTGTCTTTCCTGCATACATAAAAAGAAGAGAAAAGGCAGTCATACTTTTGTTGCTAAAGCAAATGCATATTCGGCAACAACTGTCTTTCCTGCTGAAGTATGGGCTGCAACGAAGACCGATTCACCCTTCTCAAGATAATATATAGCCTATGATTGGTGGACAGAAGAAAATATAAATTAGCAAATTGACAGTTATACCAAGCATTTAAAAACATACTTTTCTAAGTTGAAAAACAGATAGGTAGGTGATAGCAACTAAATGCCTTGTTGTAACACATGTTTGCTTTCATTCAAATTCATGTGGTAATATTGTATTCCAGGAAGGACAAGACAAAGAGCAGACAGGACATGGTTTTAAACTTCTAGCTGAGATATGCAAACTTGTCTTGATTTCAGAAAACATCTAATGCAGAATTGCAAGGCAAAGCATGAAGAATAACAACACTGTTTTGCACTCATTGTGTTACACAATTAAATCCAGTATAACGACAATGAACAGAACTAACTTAAAAATAGCATCAAATAACATTCCCAGTACACAACGGTTTCATCATTCATCAATTTCTCGATTGCTATTTAAATTGAAGAAAAAACTCAGAAGTATGAAAGGAAATCTTTATTTGAAAGGACTGATCATTCCCAGTATAAAGTGAGATTTGTCAGAGTTCAGGTTAACCGTTAACGACACATTGGAAATTCATAATATGGCACATAAAGTAAATGGAAAGACAGAAGAGCAAGAGGTTTTAGATGATGAGCATTACTAGCTTTTAGCTCCCATACACAAAAAAGCAGGAGTGTTCACAACATATCTATAGTGACTAGTGATAAGCCACTCTAACTCTCCTAAATCCTAATACAAATCATGTCAATCATAAGCAAGTAGTATGAATGTTCCTATCAAAGTTCATGTAAAAGGAGCAGTGTATGCTCTTTGAATGATATAGTATACTAGATGCTGCAATGAGTATAGATAAGGACTTGAGATACAAGGCAGAGATGATTATGAGTACCTTACCTCCTTTTGGAACTTATCTAATTCAAATGGAAACTCAATTGCCATATCTGGAACGAGTTTGTAGAAGTTAGTCACAACGTCTTCGTCCCCACCAACAAGTGCCCATACCTATAAGTGAAACAGAGATACATTACCATTATTGATCATCCATGATCTATCTTTAGAGAATTGTGAGACCACTTTCTGCAACACTATCCACCCATGAAGCTTATGGAAGCATCGTATACAAAGTGAGATACAAAACAAAGTATAAAGTGTGCCTACCTTGCCATCCTGTGTTGGCTTGTCATCACCCGATACACCTGATTCTCTGCGTGTATCTTGAACTTCAGAAGACAACATTTGATCCAAGTCTGTTTGAGTTTTAGGATCATCTCTTATGACATCTACTTCATGTTTCTCAGAATCTAGATTTGTTATAGTCTCAGAAGCATCCTGTAATGCATCAAGTTTTTGTTCGCCAACTTCTGCCAATGGAAAATGAAAAGCTTAACGAGAAACAATAAGGAGTTGACAAATGCACAGAAATGCTAATAATGTCCTAGCAGCAGCAATGATGACGATGGCCCATTATCTCTTAGCTATTACGATTTGCCAAGAGAACTCAGGTGACTTATATGACAGCAATAAAGTACCTCTGGTTCCCTCATCTTCAGCCAATTGTTGAACACCACCCTCCTGCAACACCTTGTTGGCAGCATCTTCCTCCCACGCTATCTTGAAAAGATCATCAAACTGCACCGAGTACTTTTCCTGCAGGAAGATGGGATAATCAGACTATAACAACTCTATAGTGGCAAAGTATGCAGAAATGTGGAATGTTGCTCTAACTACCATTGGGTCATTTGATGACGATGCTGGTTGCTCCTCTACAAGTTCTCCATTCCGGAAACACTTCCAGTGGCTTTTATACTCCTACAAGTATAGTAATGATAACCGCAGTCACTGTCTGGCACATCCACAACAATCCTTACAGTTACATGGCAAAAGAGATACAAAATTACTAAGGGGCCTTACAATTACATGGCAAAAGAGATACAAAATTACTAAGGGGCAAACCTTCAACTGGCCCAACTCCAATCCCCTGCGGAACCCTGGAGGAGCATCCTGTGCTGCGTCACCGGTCATAAGCTCGCGCACCCAATCACCATTACGCGCACCCTCCGGGAATGCCTTCTCCAATGCAGACGCCTCAGCATCATCCACTAGACCACCCGGACGAAAGGGTCTGTTGTTGATGCTGCCCCTGACGAAGTCTTTCGCCGGACCAGGCATCCGTGGCGTCAACCCACCGGTCCCCGAATCGAACACCTCGCCCATCTCCATCTGCACGGACTCGGGATCCCACACTTGCGACTCCGACGCGGTCTGCGACGTCCCCCGGCCGCGCCGGAAAGGCGGCTCCCAGGCGGGCGCGAGCATGGTGCGGGGGGCGGAGGGCTCCAGCGGCGGCCTGGCCAGGGCGAACCAATCCACGTCCCACACCCTCCCGTCATCGGCGGCGGTGGGGAGGTGGAGCTCGGGGTTGAGGTACTTCGCCTCGAGGTACTCCTTCAAGCTGCTCGGGCTCCCAGGCGGGTAGGCTGGCGGCTGCGGGTCGTCACCACAGCGGCGGTGGGTTTAGGGTTTACAGATTGCAGTGAACGGCACGGGTGATTTAGGGCGGAAGAGGTGGGTGGCGTACGTACCGGGACGAAGTCGGGAATGGGGCTGGACGGGTGCGGGGTAGGGTCGAGGCGGAGGTGGCCGCCGTGGCCGGAGAAGCTGATGCGGAACGGCACCTCGCTCGCCGGCGAGGGGGCAGGGCCGTCCATGGAGGCGCCCCGCGGCGAGCCGGCCGTTTCAGTTTCGACGAACTGCTTCAGAAGTTCAGAGCTTGGAACTAGAGTCTCTGCTACTCTGCTTGCAAAATTCACAGCGTTGCAAATTCTCTGCCTAATTTGGACTTTCTCCTTATTACCAAAAGAAATCTGGGCAGCTTAAGGCCTGTTCGAGGTTAAAAATTTGGGTTAATTGGATATATACCATTACAATTTTTCAGTTTTTAAGATATGCCATTACAACTCGTGATATCTGAGATTTGCCATTACAATTCAACGATTCATTGAACCGTGCCATTTTCTACGCGTGCAGCGACGTTGGGCCCACCTGCAGGCATACGTATTCGTATACGACATTTCATAGGACCAGAATACCCTTGAAATCAAATGCAACACTCCATCCCGTCTGGATCGGATCGAGCCCGAGCCATTCCCCATCCCTTCGTCTTATCTTCTCTTCTCCACAAACCCTAGCGAGCGGCGGCGGCGGCGGCGCAACGGAAAGGTGGAGACGAGATCCAAGCCGCCGCATTCACCCGCAGGAAGCGTCGATGGTGGCGGGATGAAGGCGGTGGTGAGTGGAGTCCAACCCTAATCGCCGCGGTCCACCGTCGATGGAGGGTGGTGCGCCGGCGATGGAGGGTGCTGCGCCGGCGATGGAGGGAGGCGGCGAGGACAGGTACGACTGGAAATCCCCTCGATTAGGGTACCCTAGAACCCTAGAACTTACCACAGACCTAGAAACCGCGAATGCACTTGTCTGCGATAGGATTGATAAGCCTAAGCCCGTATGCCTGACCTCGTATGCCCTTTTGTTTGACCTTGTGTGTTTGCTGTTAGGGTTGAGTTTTTCTCTTTTGAGATTAAAGTCGAAGACTTCTGCACAACGGACTCTTTGGGTAGGAAAATATACTCGAAGGGCACACTGATTAAGTGGAATGTGGAGATAGGCTCGTTCACCTTTGAGTTGATGATGAATAGTCTGAAGAATGAGGTGAAATGGGCTGCTAATCAATCTGCCACAGTGTGGTATTTTGACAAAAAAATTGGGGAGGATGTCAGGCTACGTGATGAAATTCAAATGCTTGACCTATTTGAAATGTATAAATCTGAGATGAGCTGTCAGGTCATTGTATCAGTGTTTGATAAGGATGTGTGTGCTAACCATGAGTTTGATTCACTAGTTCCTCTGTGTGTGGTACCTCCTGTTGAGCCTAACCTTGATGAACCTATCCCAGCTCCCTTTACCACCACATCATTTGATCCCAATGTTAACCAGGCCACAAATCCACCTGTCCGTGAGGCCACAAATCCACCTGTCAGTGAGTCCACAAATCCACCTGTAGAAGAACCCGAGCCTGACCGTGAGCCTGACATGTTTGACAACGAGGAAGAGTATGTGGGAGTTGATGATGAGCACTTCTATGTCCCAGTACCACCTACACACCCATCTGACAGTGCACCACCTACACAACCATCTGACAGTCCACAGACACGTAATCAACCTACTGACCCTTTTACTGCTAATGGAGGTATTCCTCTTGAGGCAGAGGTGAATGATGCAGATCCTCAGGAGATTCACGTGATTCATGATCCTGAAAATCCCAACATTGCAATAGGGGCTCAGTTCCTAGACATTATAGCATTCAGGAAAGTAATAAGGCATCACGCTGTCAAGGTTGGATTTGAGTTTGCTGGCCTCAAAACAGACAAGACTAGATTCATTGCCCATTGCACAGCAGCTGGGTGTCCATGGCGCATCCATGCTTCTAGGATTTATGATAAGAAGACAATTGAGGTACCATATATGTCTGTCTGCTCATCTATTTAATGTCACCTATTTAGCTTTTGTGTATGTACTGACATGCTGTAATGGTTTGTGGCAGATTAAAGTGCTCCCTGCAGACCACAATTGTGCTACTACCAAGTTGAGGGTAGGCAAGATGGCATCACAAGGGTGGTGTGCTGATAGACTAGGTGATTGGTTGAAGAAAAATCCAAGAAAGAGACCATGTGAGGCAAAGGAGAAGTTAGAAGAAGACTATGGGATCCAGCTGAAGTACAGTAAAGCTTATTCAGGTATGAAGCTAGCACTGAATCAGATTCATGGTACATATGAAGAATCTTTTCAGCTGTTGTTCAATTGGAAAGCACAGATAGAGGTGTGTTCTCTTGGTTCTGTTGTTGAGATAGAGTTAGAGAGAGGCAAGAAGAAATGCTTTAAGAGGATGTTTGTTGCTCTTAAGCCATCTATAGATGGGTTTTTAGCAGGTTGCAGACCTTTTTTAGGAGTTGATGCAACTGCTTTGAATGGTAAATATACTAGTCAGTTGGCTTCAGCTACCGGTGTTGATGGTCACAATTGGCTGTATTATGTTGCATATGCAATTTTTGATGCTGAGACTGATGATAATTGGACATGGTTCATGGAACACCTCCGTAGAGCAGTGGGGTCACCATCAGGACTGGTCATCTGCACTGATGCATGTAAAGGTCTTGAGAATGCAGTAGGGGCTATCTTTCCAGAAGCAGAATACAGGGAATGCATGAGGCATCTGTATGGCAACTTCATGAAGTACTATACTGGTGATGTCTTCACTAATCATTTATATCCTGCTGCTAGAAGCTACACCGAGGGCCTGTTCAAGTGGCACATGCAGAAAATTAATGAAGTTGCTCCAGATGCTATACAATATTGAGTTTGCACAAATACTGCGAATTGTTAAACCAAACAAGGGTAAATCATTTTCCGTTAGTGGTGATACTTACAATTTCATTAGTCTGGCAGTATTTTTGTGCATGGTATGCCCAACAAATACAAAACAATACCACATTAACTTAAGAGGATCCGAAATTGAACCTTTTGACAGTGTTAACACAGTTGATCGAAAGACCTAACCTTTTGGATATGAGCTGAGCTAAGGATTCCATTGCTAAAGTTAAAAATGTTTTCCGTAGGTTACTAGTATCATCAATTCCCTTGTTGAGTTTAACCATTATTTTATTCCTTCAATCCTATTTTCAATTTTATTTATCCCTTTATTTCTGAACTCTGATTCCCCGCATTCTGTTGTTTGTATGGCGCAGAAAGGGAGAGACAAGAGCCAGTGGCCTGTTGTTGATCTTGGCTTCAAAGTGCTGCCTCCTGTGATGAAAAGAGGAGCAGGAAGACCAAAGAAGCAGAGGATAAGGGGAAGCTTGGAGAAAAATGCCACTAAGAAGAAGGTTAGATGCAAGAGGTGTGGAGGTTTTGGCCATTTCATCAAGACTTGCAAGCTGGCAGAACAAGGAGAAGATGGTGCATCAAGAAGCAAAAATAATAGGTAAATATCTGACTCTACTTTATGTTGACAATTTCCTGACCCTATACTCATACTCTTGTGCAACTGTCCTGTAGGAACACACAGGAAGAAGAAGCTGGACCATCCATTGGTGGCCGAACCCAACAGAAGAAGAAGAAGCCAAAGCCAGCTAAGAAGAAGAAGACTCCTAAAAAGAAGAAGACACCTATGAAGAAAAAGCTCCAGAAGACAGCAAGTGCTCCACCACCAAGTGTTGTCAGGAGCCTGACAGATTGGCTTGGCCTGTAATCTGTTTAGTGTCTGAAATGTTTAGTCAAGAACCTGTGTAGTGAAGAACCTGTCATCTGTTGAAGCTGTGTAGTGAACTTCTGCCTGTTATGGTCGAATTGTGCTATTTTGTTGAACTACCTGTTATGGAGGGAACTACATGTTATGGTTTGGTTTAAGACATCATCAACTTGCATGTTATGGAGGGAAATACATGAATCTGTTATCAACTTGCTTGTGTTATGCAATTATTGTTGCTGTGATGTTGTACCTAAATGGTTCCTGTGATGTTGAAGCTAAAATTGTTGCTGTAATGTACAGATTCCAGATACACAATTGTTAACCACTGAACAACAGATTACACAAACATGCATCATTAGTTCAAACTTGCATACAAAGGGTACCCAACAGATTGTGCAACCCAATTTACTTCCACATTCCAGATAATATCATGCCTAGCACTACACCTACACGGACTCCTACTACAACTGCAGCAACCAATCCAAAGTTCTGCTGCTGCTTCAACTCAGAGCTCTGCATCTTCAAGCTCCAGATCTCCCTTAGCGCCATGTCAACTTTTTTCTTCAGCTCTCCACATTGCAGCTTTAGTTCTCCACATTGCAGCTTTAGCTCTCCATACTCTGTTCCTGACCTCAACAATTTGATGCTCCCAGGAACTAGCCCTAGCCCAACGACCTTCTCCATCCCATCGGTCTTGTTCTGGTTCTAAAGAATGCAGGTACGCCTCATATTGCTGTTCTGATAGGATGAATCCACAGGTACGCGGGTCTTCCTGTAGCGAGAAGCTAACCCTAAGAATATCACAGAGCCAACAAACAATTGAGAGAGAAGAAAGCAAATCTTGCCTTGATGTTGTTCGGGCACTTGTAGAAGAACTCATCATACGAATCCTCTTTCTTGCTACGGATCCTAATCACACGGATGGCACATTGGGGGCACTCCACAAGGCGCATCTGCTTGCCCTTGCTGCCGCCACTCGTCGTAGAGCTCGACCACGACACCGCTTTCATCGGGCCGCCGCCCACCCTCCTCCCTGACATGCCTGAGCCACGCTCGTCGTCGGTCGCCGTTGACGCGCCGCGCGCTCGTCGTCGGTCGCCGTTGCCGCGCGCTCGTCGTTGGTCGCCGTTGACGCGCGCTCGCCCCCGACACCACGGACGACACAGGGGAACAAGAGAGGGGGTGGAAGACGACCGCTCCATCGGACGGGAGCGCTCTTATCCACTCGATACAGGGGCAAGTTCGTCAATACGAGAATACGTATGCCTGCAGGTGGGCCCAACGTTGCTGCACGCGTAGAAAATGGCACGGTTCAATGAATCGTTGAATTGTAATGGCAAATCTCAGATATCACGACTTGTAATGGCATATCTCAAAAACTGAAAAATTGTAATGGTATATATCCAATTAACCCTAAAAATTTCCACTTCGATTTTTCTAGTTCCTGTGGAAATCAACAAACTCTCCCACTATCGATAGTGGTGATTTTTTTTCAGTGCTTTTGTTAGTGGAATGGTCGATTTAATAAGTCTATAATATCCTTCATAGTACTTTCTTGTGTAACGATAAATTTGTGCCTTTTGAGTTTTTTTTTTCTCTATGAGACTCGGTGCACAGTACGTATTTCATAGAGAGACCGAAAGTTCCAACCTAGAGATGGAAAGGATATGGTTGGTTCTTCACCTCATATTGCACTAAATTGGGTCATGAAATTTGCGGATTTACCTACCTTTTCACATAAAATGGACACCTTATATTTGATCACATTATATTTGGGTTGGCAGTCTTATTCGGAGCATAAATTATTTGTTGGAACATGAAAGATTCCATAGAACATTTTTTCAAGGCGATCTTGCCTCATGGGCTCATACCAAAGTTCCAACTATATTCTATTACGAACTCATCATCTTGCATGAAGTAAAAATGTTCGAGCCTACGCCAATCTCAATGGGGTTTTTATTGGGGGTTTCATGGCATTAAATGTGTTGACGTGTTGTAGGAGAGATTTTTATCATTTTGACCATCAAAATTGTTGGCTTCTCTAAAATGACCATCATACACTGGGCTTCTCTAAAATGACCACAAATTCATTGCCTCCTACGCTAGAATGACCAAACTCAACTTTTACTACCGAATCCGACCATATTGCCCTCTTCTTCTTCCTCCCTCTCACTCCCTTCCCTCTCCATTCCCTCTCCAGATTGCCCATGCTCACCGCGCTCGTCGCGGCGCGCCGCAACACCCGGAGCAGGGCGCCGTGCTCGCGGACAAGCTCCTCTTCCTCCAGGATTCGACCCGCGGCCTCTCAAGCTCAGCGGCGGCCGGCGGAGGCGGCGAAGGAGCTTGCGGTGGCCTCAACTTACTCCGTTGGAAGCCGCGGCGGGTGCCGGCTCCGCCTCCGTATCCTTGGGTGGCGCCACCTCGACGGCGGCGCGCTCGAGGCGGGTCCCACGTCGGCCGGCGTGGAGCCGGGGGAAGTCGAGGAGGTGGAGCTGCGGCCCAGCGCCCGCCTGCTGCGACCTGAGGGACGTGGGGCGCGGGGAGAAGGTGGAGGTCGCCATGGCCATGGGAATGGAGAGGGAAGGGAGTGAGAGGGAGGAAGAAGAAGAGGGCAATATGGTCACATTCGGTCGTAAAAGTTAAGTTTGGTCATTCTAGCGTGGGAGGCAATGAATTCACGGTCATTTTAGAGAAGCCCAGTGTATGATGGTCATTTTCGAGAAGCCCACAGTTTTCGTGGTCAAAATGATAAAAATCTCGTTGTAGGAGAGTGAAGAAAAAGAGTTTCATAATATACGAGGGGAGTTTTATCACCATGAAACTTATTTGGCTCGGTTAGCTAGTTTCTGATATAGATAATCTTATAGTAAAATTGTGCACTGAAACTGGCCTTATAAGGCGTAGCTTTTAAGAATTTTTGTGGTGACTTATGTCTGGTTGATTACTCCGCTTTTCTTACTTTTAAGAAAGTATGATAGCATCCGCATGTCAGGAAACCTATCCCAGGACTCTATAATACCAAAGGATACTTGATACCGTTTTAGGTGAAAATACTTCATGTGTTTTAACTTTGATGACTCTATCGTATTTCCTACTGCAATATATTTGTAAATTCTAGTAAATCCGTAGGATTGTGACATCACTTCTTAAGAAAGATTGTACTATATTTGTAAATTCTAGTAAATCTATAGGGCTGTGACGTCACTTCTCAAGAAAGATTGTAATGTATTTGTAAATTCTAGTAAGCCAAATAGTTTTTGTGTTTCCAAACCAAAATATATTTTAAAGCCATTGACAATCCAAAAATTTTAAAAATAACGGGATGGAGTACTTTTATTATTAAAAAATGGTATGCGGAGCCGTACCTGTTACTTTTGTGAGGAATCTATAACTACCTTCTATTTATTTCTAAAAAATACTATATGGTACTATTTGTTAATAAATTGCAGATTTAAGTCCGTTCCCGACTATCTCCAACAAGGGACCTAAAAGGAGACCCAAATCCAAAATAGGTCTCCGATAATACTATTTCAGCCTCCAACAAAGTACCCATACCTAAACCTAAAATGGGTTTTCAGGAGAGAGGGAACCTAAATCGGGTATCCTCTCTCTTCGTGACCCATTCGCTGAAAGAATTCTCTTTTAGATCTTCTGTTGGAGAAATGAGTTTATGGGTCAGGAACCTTTTTACTATAGGCAATCTAAAGTGGTATATGAATCTCCGATTTGGATATTCATTGTTGGAGATAGTCTTTAAGGCCTAACACAGCAAGATTATATTACGAAAGTAAAGATGCATAGCCTGGACATAGCAATAAAAACTTAACCCATGGCGCTACAAATTAAATATCTTCTGCATTTCCACGTTACATCAATGATGATGGGCGTGAACCCGGCATGTTCGCTTGGCTTATCAGCCACTAGTCAGCAGTGTTTTTCTTTCAGCAAAAACCGGCATCATCCACCAACCAGCCACCATTGTTTTCTCTCTCAGCAAAAACCAGCACCATGCCAGAAGATTTTTCTTTTCGAACCAACGATCAGAAGATTCAGAACAATGCAAACGAGTTTTCAAAATTCAAAGTGTTCAATTCAAAGATCCTATATTACCGGAACAGGCTGCTCTCCTCTCCTCGATCCCACCGCTCTCCCTCCGACTCGATCCTTTCACAGAAACACCTCCATGCATGCACCTCCCCGTCGATCAATCAATAAGGGCTTCCCGTCCCGATGCTGCATCAAGTCGTTGCGAATTCGCCTTCCACATTGATAGCACGCCATGAATCCTTGATCCGAGCATAAGAATCGATCGACCTGCGCGCAGCTCTCGTATACGTGCCGCGGTCTCTCGTCGGCGTTGGCGTCGGCTGCAACGCCGGCCATGGCGATGTCGGCGTTGTCGACGTCCGCCCTCAGCTCTCTGGAAGCGATGCTCCTGTCGCTGATGCGAGGATCGGGAGGAGGAGGAGGCGACGGCGACACTCCCGCCGACGACACCCTCGCCTCCCCGCCGCCGCCGCCTCTGCCCGCGCGGCCGACCGCACCAGGCCGCCATCCTTCCCGGCGCAGGGCCCGGCCCGCCGCAAGGCCGCGGGCATCGCTGGCAACGCCGTCATCGTCATTGTCGCCGTCGCCGTCGTCACCCAAGGTTCCATCTCTCAATCCCCTTCCACTCCCATTAACACCAGCATTGCCCATTGATTATATTCGTCTCAGGCGATCGTGAGAGGCGACGCACAATTGATGGATTTGGCTTTACCTATGCCAGGAACATGAACAGGGAGACGCGAGGACGACGGGTGACGTGTCGCTGTTGGTGGAGGAGCTCGAGAGGAAGGCAATGGAGGTGGAGGCGCGGCTGCGGCACAAGGAGGAGGAGAACGCCGCGCTGAAGCGGCGCATGGAGAGCTACCACATCAGGTGGCTGGAGTACGAGATCAGGATCAAGTCCCTGGAGGAAGCCTTCGATGAACAAATGGCTGCTGTGCATGTGCGTCGCCACACTCATTCCCTGATGAACGCAGCAAATTAAAAAGTTTGCGCACATTTCTGACATCCCAGCAGTCTGAAACTCTGAACGAAACCCATGGCCTTCCCTTCTTTCGTGTCTGTGTTGATGCAGCTGGCTCAGGACGCTGCGCGGAGGGCCGACGAGACGCCGTACGATCGCCGGGAATCCTCGGAGCACCACATGAACATGTCCGAGGAGCCGCCGCCGGTGAGGCTGTGGCACGGCCGGGACCGCATGCTCGTGGGCGGCGCCAGGCGTAGTAGCGCGGTGACGATGAGCCGGCTCGGCTCGGAGTTCCGGCGGCAGAGCCACACGCTGGAGCGCGGCGCGGCGGCGCTCACCGCCGAGGACTCCGCCGGCGACCTGAAGAAGCTCAAGACGCAGTTCCGCGCGTGGACCAAGGATTACAAGGCCCGGCTGCGCAGGACCAAGGCCGAGCTCGGCAGGGCGGACAGGCGGCGTCAGGGCAGCTGCTGGATCTGATTCTCAACCTGTCACGTAGTACGCTGTGAAATCTTCTTTCAGTGATCGGATGAATCTCAGGAGTCAGGAAAACTACATTAATCTCTTCTTCTTCGCGGGTAAATAGTCAGCTCTTGGAGTAGAATTTTTTTCTTCCAGCGTTGAATAACATGCTACAGCACGTCGCACAAGAATGCAGTCGTGCTGTTACTTTCACCGTTTAGTTGGTCAACAAGTAGCAGCTAAACGTAGCATCACCTTGCACGAAAGGTACTGCACGATTTGACGCCCGGGGATTAGGCTGATTTTTTTTTTGAGCACAGGGGATTAGGCTGATGGCGCCTCGGCTCCTGCCCTGGGCCTGGCTGGGCCAGCGTGACCGCTGAAACAGTGAACAACCAAAAGATGCATCCATTTTTCTCTGCAGTGTGCCAGCTATTGGGTGTCACCTCAGGCCCAGGAAAATGTCCGCGAGACCGGGAGGAAGGTTCTCGTAGCTCAGCGTTATAGCAACGTGTTTTTCGACAGATTTTGGAGGTTCAGCACGCTGCCATTCTCAGGATCTTATTCGTGGAATGAAATTGTTGCCTTGCGATTTTGCGAAGGACCCTCCTCGCCAATCAACGCAGCAGACACGGGCATAATCATACCCTTTGAACGGAATTTATAACGAAAACGACTGAACTGGAAAATAGTCAGCATTTGGCCTAGGAATGTAGAACAACACGAGGCGCGGGTGGAAAAAAAAGCATGGGTTTGGAGCGCGAGGAGACGGTCACCTTTACTGTAGCTAGCAGACCTTTCTATGTTTATGTTTATCTTTCAGCAAAAAAATTACATTGAGATTCAACCATCACATCAAAGATCCTAGAGTTTGATTGTCTCTGAACTAACTACGAGAACACCCATTTTTTCCTCAAAAAAGAACACCCATTTCCCCTTCTCCTCTATCCTCAAGTTGAAACGGAGGAGTGACTACACCAAATCATCTCTGAGGCTTCCTTGCCGTCTCATCGTACTATCTTTCGTAGTAGATTTGCGATGCAAAAGGCCAATTGTTAGAATATGACATCCTGTACTCGCGGATCAAGACTCAAGAGGAGAATGTCTTCTCCGGTGACCCTGACAGGAATGAATTCTGATGCCAATCGCACCGGTGCATGGAAAGATATTCAATTGTCTCCCGGTACATATGCCCGGCTTGCTAGGACCTACAAGAAAGAAATGGTATTCCTTGGGGTGTTTAGTTTCTGGAAAAAGGTAAAAAGTGAAGTGAAAAAGTCACATCGATACTGTAGCATTTTTCGTTTGTTTGTGGTAAATATTGTGTTTGTTTGTGGTAAACATTGTTCTACCATGACTAACTAGGCTTAAAAGATTCGTCTCGTCGTGTACATCAAAACCATGTAACTAGTTTTTTTATTTATCCACGTTTAATACTCCATGCATGAGGAGAGAGATTTGATGTGATAGGTGAATAGGGAAGTTTGGAGAGAGAATTTTTAGAAGTTTGATGATGTGACCGGGAGCTAAACAGGGCCCTTGTTTCGAAGGGATCAGATTTGGATGACCACCCTACGCCTATTTATTTATTTTACCTTTTATCCTTTTGCTTTTAGTCACCGCTTGTTGATTCTCTTTTGAGTTTGTCAAAATAAGGCTAGGATTGTAAAAATAAGGTCGAGCCCATCCCAACTTAAAAAAAGAGCAAGTCGCTAGGCTTTACCCTAAGCGTGATTGCTGCAGTGCTGTACCCGGTTTGTGGTTGTTGTACTAAACTCAGCCTAGATAATTTTGTAGTTTTCGAGATTTTTACTGAGAGGTGACGATTCTCATGTTCAGACTTCACATATATGAGTTGGATATTGTTGATAGAGCATCTCTAACAATTCTTCTATATAGCTCCTTGAACCTAAAAGCTATACTACCATTTTAGGAGATTGAGGTACTCTTATGGATTTCCCCACCCACCGCTGGGCCGACCTTGCTTCTATGTCTACTAGAGGAAGAGTGCAATCGATGCAAACTCTAAATCCGCCCTCTCCGAGTGACATCATTGGATCACCTTCTTCCTCTAGGCAAGAAAATATACAAGATCCTTACCAAAACAAGCATGGGAATCAAAAAAAGGAAAGAAAAGAATGCTGACTTTCACATAATTAGCAGCATTTTATTTGGAGGCCTCAAAATTAGCAAAGCATTCAAAACGGCGCAAAAAGGTAAGCAGAACAGAAAAAAAGGCCGTGTAAATGTAAACTGTGCAGCCCGGCGAGGGCGAGGGCCGCGGGGCCGTTGGTGTGAAAAGGTCGCAGCCGGCGACCCGGGCGAAAAAAAAGCCCGAACGGTAAAGCAACGTCGCACCGCACCGCAACGCAACGCAAAGGAGAGAGAGCGCCCGACGCGATCGCGCGTGACTGCGTGAGCCCGGGTGACCCGCGCCGCGCACCACCAACAAGTAGCCAGCCACAGCACACCACCCCACCCCCACTGGAGAGGCCAGAGAGAAAGGGGAGAGAGGAGAAAGAGGGAAGGAAGCGAGCACAAGAGGCCACCGCAGCGGGCAGGCGGCGAGCGAGCGAGACACCTCCACACGTCTCTTCCCCCTTCCCCTTCCTTCCTCCTCCCTCCCGTCCCTGTAGCGGCGCGCCCCAGCCCACCCTAGCCCAGCCCAGCCAAACCCCCGTGGAATCCGGCCCCGATGCGGCGCGGATAGCGGCCGGCGGCGGGGCGGAATGGTGGGGGGCGGCGGGAAGCGGCGGCGGGACGGCGGGGGCGGAGCCCACGAGGGGGAGGACCGCATCTCGGAGCTGCCGGACGCGCTGCGGCTGCAGATTCTCAGCCTGCTGCCGCTCAAATCGGCCATCCGCACCGGCGCGCTCTCCTCGCGGTGGCGGGGCCTGTGGGAGCAGCGCTGGCCGGAGCCGTCCTCGGTCCGCATCTCGCGCGCCTCTCCGTGCGCGGGCTCAACCTCACCGCGGCCGCCAACGCCATGGTCGCCACGCTCGAGGTGATCCACCTCCACTCCGTGTTCCTCACCGACGCCGCGCTGCGCCGGGTGGTCGCCGCGTGCCCGCGCCTCCGCGAGCTCGATCTCCGCTACTGCCGCCGCCTCCGCCGCATCGACTTCAGCGCCGCGAGCGTGCCCAACCTCAGGAGTTTCACCATCGTCGACTGCTCCCGCACCACCGAGCTGCGGGTCCCCGTGGCGCCGCGACTCAGGTCCTTCCGCTTCAGCGGCGCCTTCCTCTCCAGCAACATCCTCTCGGGCACCGTGGGCTCACTTGAGCATCTCTACCTCTGCTCCGGCGGGCCAGAGACCGGCTTGCCGCCCACCAACTTGCCCACCTCAGTTTCCCGCCTGTCCAACCTCAGGGTCCTCACCCTCTGCAGCATTGCCCTCCAGGTCTGTTGAGGCACATGTGCCATTTGCCCATTTCCTGCCCCATTTCATTGCCTAGGCGCTTATACTTGTTCGTATTGCCTTGCAGTACATTTCTGCTTTCACAGCCAAGGCTGCAATGGAGAGCAAGCTGCACGGCTTGAGAGAGCTCCATTTCCTTATGTTTGGCATGGCCAACTCCAACCTTGCCGACATCTTTAGCTTTCTCAAGACTTGCTCGTGTCCTCAGTTGGAGCGGCTCTTCGTGCAGGTCTCTGTTTGCTTATTTTCATGAAAAAGTTTGCATTCGATTGCTATTTTGTTTCTCAACATGTTCCACTGAACATGCAGCTCCCGATGAACGTCCGTGACTCATTCACGGAGAATTTCTTGGAGGTAGCGGAGGAAGAGCCACCAAAAGGTGGACTAGAAAACCTTTTGTTAGCCAAGATGACTAATTTCAAAGGGCACCGTAATGAGATGCAACTAGTAGAATTTCTACTTAGAAAGTCTAGTTCTCTGAAGAAACTATTTCTGATTGCTCCTATGGAGGATCACCCTCAAGGACTCTGCAAGATTCAGTCAGATGTGCTGCCCAATTTTCTGACAACAGAAATATTGCATCTGGAAAGAGCTTCAGCAAATACCCAAATAATTTTCAGTGAGCCTGATGGTCCTCAGATCCAACCATTGCATTCGGAGGTCTTTGTCAGGTTTTAGCTTGAAATGAGCAAATGTTGTTGTAGTGAAGTTTCTGCTCCTAAATTTTTCGATTTGTAGCTGTTAGATAACAGATATGGGGGGAAAATATCTGCAAGGCATACAGAGTTTGATATATGTGTTTTTTTTTTTGCAATTCATGTTACTCAAATATTCTTGCATAGTGGTTGAAATGCGAGGTTTACTGATCTACCGCATACTTCTCTTCTACCATCCCCAGCCTCTTCCCCCCTGCTTGTGTTCATGCCCGAAGAGTTGAATGCTTATCAGTAACCTCTTTGGAGTTAACTTATTATAAGTAGCTGTTGGTCAACCAACCATGGACCATCTATTGGAACAGAAACATTTTTATTCTATTTGGTGCCTTACTATATGAATGAAAATCTGACTTCTAGCCATGGAAGGTGTAATTATTTTTGTCATAAATTTGAATCGATAAGTTAACTGTGCATTCCAGATAACTTAAGAGTTAGCTGGAGCTTGTGCACTTCTCTTGGTTAATCTGGAAATAATTCTGTCCAAGTTTTGTCTAGCACACAAGCAATCTGTTGAAACAAAGTTTCAGATATCTTGTCACCTGTTTTTAGTTGTTCCTGTAAAAAGATGCATCAGGGATATCTTGGAAAATCGTCTCTTTTTAGTACCTTAGCTCTAGATGTGCACTCATGATTTGTTGTGTGGGCGAAAATATTGCTTAAGCTTAGGTAGGACTGGCAGCATGGAACATGTGTTTTATCATCAGGTAGATTTCATATGAACTTCAGTACACTAAAACTTTATATCAGATTGTATCCATGATATCTGTGCACTCCTCAACGGAACTGTCATTTGTGGTCCTTGAATCCTGCTATTGTCTTGTGTATCTTATATTCGTGAACCGTACACATCTTCTCTGTATGGCTATCCAGCATCTTGTTTATAGCGGTTCCTGTGGAGACTTTTAAGAAAATGAATGTACATTTAGAACTATATTCGATCATTTTCCATGATAAAGGGTGAACATGTTTCAGTACGACAGCTTGACATGAGTAGTTTGGGAGTAGTGCTGCCACCATGTTTTGTTTGTTACTTTCATGCCAAAACATGCCTGCCAATGACAACTGTTATGAAATATATACTTTATTTGGAGATTTCATCCTGCTGTTATCTGATGTATCTGGAATTATTGGATGATTATTTTTCCCTTTTTATTTTAATGTATTTTGTATAAATGTCTTCAAGGTGGGATGTTTATTGTTCAGATATTTTTAGTCTGATTGTCCGGAATTGTCTTCCAGTTTGGTCTGTATGGCCACCATAACCTATCAAATTTATTGTTGACTTTGTGTGGAAGCTGAAATGTAGACGAGGGAAGTGGGCTTTACTCAGAACTAGTAAGTACAACTGAGGCTACTGTATATTTAAGATGACACATTGGTAGCAATTCTGCAAAATTTCAATTAATATGAAGCAGCTATCTTGCTAAAAAATTTATAAGACACAGTTGACAGTCTGCTGTTGGTAGTATTAGTTTATCCTTAAATACTGTATCCTGAGGCTGTGCATGTGGGGATTTAAATGTTCTTGTTCGATGTTTGGGCGTTTGAATATTTGTGGTGGAGATAAATGAGATGAAGTGATGCGATGTTCTTTGCTAGCTTTGGACTGATGGAGCCACTAAAGAATGGTGAGTCTGGCAATTCCATGCTGATGGTTGGTGGTACTTCCTGGGTGTACCCTGGGCAGAGGGGTTGGAATGACATCTTTGTGGAAATTCCATGGTGCCCCTTTTATGAAGTGAAAGCAATATCACCCTTAGTGCTTTGCACTTGTGCCTTATCCTTGAAACAATGCAGAGCTGTAGAGCCACACAGCATAGTGAAATGATATGGATAATGTTGGTAAAGGCGTCCCTTGTCTTTGAATCTTCTTATGCACTTGTATGTTTGAAGCAGTGATATTTTTGCGCAGCCTTCGTATCCCTCTTGAATTTGGTTCTTTTTGAAAGCTTGGGCTGCTTTGGGAGGTTCAGCTACAAGGAATCACGCTTGATGTGAAGCTATGGAATGGACTTTGGATTTACTGTATTTGAAGATATATGGCAAGTAATATAGAATTTCTATATTTCTGTTGCAAAGAAACATGTTGACCACTTGAGTACTTGACTATTAGTATGTAATATATGGCTATCTTTGACTCAATGCATCTATCTTTACTGCTCCAGATGTGGAATGGAAGTCAACATACTCTTTCAGACTTTTCATATCATACTAATGCACACTTGTATTTTATCTTTGGAGCAAATTATGTGTTCAATCAACCAGCAATTTTTACCACATCTTTTAAATACTGTGACCTGGAACTCCACTGGTCCATTGTGATTTCTTCATTAATGCCAGATTTTTTTCATTAATATTTGTTATTCTAGTCCACAATCATTACAGAACAACTTTATTGAAAAAAGGACTTTACCATATCTATATGATCTACTTATATTGCCAACTTGCAAAAATACAGGAATAAGAGGATGCTTGCAAGATCTTAAAGAGTGTGATATATATGCTGCTTCGGAAAAAATCGCTTATGCTGGTGAGAAAAAGAAGGTATATCCTACTTTGTGTAAATTAGTGGTGGGTCTAGGATTGACCTTGCAGGGGAGGTGCATGATTTTATTA
Organism: Echinochloa crus-galli; assembly: GCA_900205405.1. Taxonomy (NCBI): domain Eukaryota; kingdom Viridiplantae; phylum Streptophyta; class Magnoliopsida; order Poales; family Poaceae; genus Echinochloa; species Echinochloa crus-galli. The sequence goes on from OAMR01000052.1 coordinate 3,002,794, forward strand.
TTGAAGGCAGGTAGAGTTATATCCGGCACTCCAAACTTTGTTAAGATATGTTTTATTCAATCTGTAGTATGGGTATGGTCTCTTGTCTGCAACACTAACCATAGTTCTTTTGCATAATGTATTTTAGTTTCTCCTGCAACTTAATAGTTTTCTATTGAAGGGACCTGTATATTAACTAACATGGATCATATTGTCTGTAAATAACTGGAGGCCTAGCTTCAGTACTTAGAATAAAAGCAACAACAATAGCAACATCAAAGCCTTTCAGTCCCAGGCAAGTTGGGTAGGCAGTGGCTACAATAACATGAAGGGATGTTTTCCAAGGATTTGGGGATCTATTGATTTAGGCTTGTTCGGGTCCTTCTAGTATGCAACTTTCACTTCTGTTGACCTCAAAGATGACTTTCTTTTCTTGTCCCATTTTAGACTTGATGTGATTCTACCAGGATATAATATAGTCCTATCTGTTTTCTGGGCCTTGAGCTTTATGCAGTTCCTAGCCCAATTTTCATGAAGCAACTTTTTTGATCTTGTAAAGGTGGTAGAACAGTTCCCTCTAACCTCTTGCAGGGGTGTGGAACTGGTTTGTTATATGACTACTAAATATAAAAAGATACACAGCTCTCTTGCGTGTTCAAGAAAAAAATGAAGTAACTTTTCACAACTAAAGGTCACTAGGTCCAGTTTGGTAAATAAATACACCCATTATATCAAAACTTAAAATCTTTGGCACACACTTACCGATTTAGCTGCTACTATGTATGAAGAGTTGAAAAGTTGAGATGCACTCAGACCATACATTTGTGACATTTGGCAATCGGCATCTGGTCTATCTAGCATTTCTGGTGTGCTATCGGTCTACAAAGTCCATAGATCTTGTCTTTTGATTGTTTCTACATGCACCTGGATATGTTTAGGGTCGTGCACTCATATTTTAAATGTCTGGTGAGCAGATGAACATCTATGTTCCTGCATTCATATTTAAATGTTTAATAAATGGGTATTTCATTTCTATTGAAGGGAAGTTCTAACCTTAAAGAGAGTCGAGTCTAGTGGGAAAGCGATATCCTTATTATGTAATAACTACAAAGAACAAATCATAAATCAGCTAATGAAATATCTGTGCGTATGACATCGCCTTTTGGGCTGCTCTTAGGATTTCCATTGATTTTGGACTTTATGCAAACTGATTGGATAGGGTTTTTGGCTTGGCAGTATAACATGGATGGCTTGATTCAGCGGCTCAAGTGGCACTTTAGTCTTTCTCAGCACACCTTGCATTACTCTTAATTTTTTAATAAATCAATTACACATTATATATTTATATGTATGCACGAATGCTTTCCTAATCTCTCTTTTTGTCCTTTTTACTACATTTATTTGTAGTAGACATGCTTTTCCTTTGCCCTTCCATTTCATTGTATTGCAAACATTATCTGTCCAGCTACTCAGATATGGTCGTCCTACCTCATCCACAAAGTTGGAGAGCTTACAAAAACCCTTCAAAACAAGGCTGGGTACAATACAAAAGTCTCTGGCCCAAAAAGAGAGGTTGCCTACAAAATTATGGGGAAGCTGTAAATTATGGAGTACTCCCTCCGTCCCGCAATAACAGGCCATTTAACATTCAAATTTTGTCCCACAAAGAATATCCATTTAGCTTTTAAAGATACACACATTAATACAAAAGTACATAGAGAAACGTAAAAGTGTATAGAGAAACACATAGAGCCAATCAAATAGCTAGTTAATGCTACTTTTGTAACTTCAATGAGGGATAACATGGTCATTTATCATGACTACTAATTTGTCTGATATTTTCCAAAACGGCCTGTTATTGTGGGACGGAGGGAGTACCTAACTAAAAAGGCTGGAATTGCATTCGATGCTGTTTCACTTGTCTTGATACACTCATTTCTGGGGCTATTTACTCACCCATGCTTTCTTCCCTTCAACCATACTTTTGTGCTCCTAGGTCCTTGCTCTTTATAGCTACCAGGCCCTACAGAAAAAGTGGCTAGACATTTCATGCTCATCCATGTGTTACAATTTTATGTAGTGGCAATTGTAGTACCAAAAAGTTTGGGCATATTATATGTTCTTTCAAGAAACTTGGCATGCTTTGCTCGCTTGTATTGAATTCTATCGAGGACCAGGGGCACTTCCTTGCAGGTGCAAGGGCCCCAAGTCACTTGGCCTTTTTTACGTGGCTGAGCTCTGGCGGTAGCTGAAGTTAAATTGCATTTATTAGCAGGTACACCGGACACTGCTGCTTACCACTTGCATCAGAGGGATTATTCATCAGACAACTGCATTTAAGTCTGGACGTACACAGTTCTTCTTAAGTTTGTGCTTTGGATTCAGAGAGATTATTCATTCCATGAGGCCTTCTCCAATGGTTGAGATAGCACGCTAGCTCTAAGCACTTTAAGAGACAACTTCTTTAATGATTTAGCTCTTAGCACATAGCTCATAACATGAATGACCTTATACGTCATCCTCACATAATCTTAAAATGCGTGTATGAGACTATCTCTTAAACAAGATATCTCATAACTTTTTGTACTATTTATGAATTAAAAAATTTATGAGCTAGCCTAAGAGCTGGCCATTGGAGAAGACCTAACTGTATCCAAGAGTTGCTCTGCAAAGTTCTTAATTTTTGTATCTTCCATTATGTAGCTTGTTGTCTAGCGGGGTGTTTAGTTCCTGAAAAAAAAGTAAAAAGTGAAGTGAAAAGGTCACATCGAACACCGTAGCACTTTTCGTTTGTTTGTGGTAAATATTGTCCTACCATGACCTAACTAGGCTTAAAAGATTCGTCTCGTCGTGTACATCAAAACCATGTAACTGGTTTTTTTATTTACCCATGTTTAGTACTCCATGCATGAGGAGAGAGATTTGATGTGATAGGTGAATAGTGAAGTTTGAAGAGAGAATTTTTAGAAGTTGTATGATGTGACGGGGAACTAAACAGGACTCGGTAGCAGCGCTGTCCTGTAACTTCTTCACATTGGTTACAGCAGTATGCATCTATTTAGTTCACCACTAAAATTTTTATTTGTGCGCGCTTAGTGCAGACTGCAGAATTTTCTGAAGCCTGGAGGTCTATCAAAGTATCTGTACTCACGAGTCAAGAGGGTCAAATTTCTTTCTAACTGTCCCTTAAGGTTCGTACTATCCGTACATTCTGAATTCACATGGGCGGTGGTACAGAGTACTCCCTCCGTTCCATAATATAAGGACCTGAAGGATTCAAATTTTGTACCAAAATATAAGGTCCTGGAGGGATAGGACAAAACTATTTGGGGTTGGTAGGTAGGTGGAGAGTTGGTGGGTAGTGTAAAATGAGGGGTATAGAGGTCATTTCTCCTTCCTATTATTTTTTGAGTTTGAATGCTTCACAACCTTATATTTTGGGACGGAGGGAGCAGCAGTGGTAGACTGGCAGTACGGGCATATGGCCCGCTCCACTCCGTACCTGCTCGGTTCTGGCCTCAATGCCTCATCACCCTGTTTGCTTCTTTCCATCACGTGCACCCCGTGCTAGAATGTCTCCACTTGCAAATATCTCTTGTAATTAACTTAGTTAAATGGGAAAAAAATCTGCTAAGCTTGTGTAATTTAGGCACTGCATTTTGCAGTCCATGCACCACTTGATGCAACATTGATCCTCCTTGATATTATGAGATGAATCCGGTTCCGTAAACCCCACATAATAGTAGCGTAAGACGGGAAAAGGGAATGGCTCCTCGCGCGTGCGCTCGCGTCCTCTCCCCTCCCCTCCACCACCCCAGCCCCGCGCCGGCGTCCACTCCGGGCCCGGCGGCCACCCCCAAGCCTACGGCCTCCTGCCGTCCGGCTGCCTGTCCCCTTACCCCTATCCCCAGTGCCTCCGCTTGCGTCACGGCGGGACGCTCCAAGGCTCAGAGGTGGACCGACGACTCGCCTCCGACAGGGAAGTCCGGCGGCGGCTGCTCCCCGTCCTTCATGGAGGTCCTACTCGCGGGCACACTCCCGGCGGCGGCCTCGCAGGTTCCGGCGCAGGGAGCCTCGGCAGCAGCAGGGAGCGGCGCTTCACAGGCGGCGGCGGCGGCGCAGGCTCCGGCTCAGGGAGCCTCGGCCGCAGCAAGGAGCAGCGCCTCGCTGGCCGTGGCAGTGACCTCCACTGTACTGCGGAAGGATGGATACGCGAGCCCGTTGCCGACGCGTGCGCCTGGCACCGCTGGATGGACGAAGGTGGTGAGCCGCCGGGAACGCCAGGAGCGGAGACGCCAGACTCTTCGTCCCCGTCGACCGGTCCCTGAGGACCTCCGGGGACGATGCTTCAACTGTTTCTCTCCCAACCACCGGGCCGCTCTCTGTTCGTCGAAGATGCGCTGCTTCCACTGCCGCGCCTTGGGCCACCGCTCCTATGACTGTCGTCGACCATCTCCTGTTCATCCCTCCGGGGAACCACAGCGGCTTGTCTGGCGGCCGAAGGCTGTACTGGCGGGCGAGCCGGTTCCTCCTGCGAACATGGCGTCCCAGTCTGGCGCCTCTGGTGATACCGAGGGTCGGAAGCGTAGGCGCAGATCGCGACGTAAGAAGGGCGCTGGTGCCGGGCGGCAAGTGCCAGAGCGCCAGGCTGATGTTTCTGATTCCGGCGAGGATGCACCCGCCCCTTTGGTCGCTGCTAGCGCATGGCCGCCCGCTTGCGGGGCAGACCCTCGTAAGCCCCGACGAATCCTCGACCGCTCAGCTACTATCTCGCAAAGGGAGGATGGCCTTCGCCGTGCTCTGGTCGTCTCGGTGCTCAGTACAATGGAGGACGGATTTTCTCCACCCCATCCCTCAGGCTTCATGTCATGAGGTGGACGCGCTTCATGCAATCTTCGAGAGGTGGCTCCTTACCGGCTGCCGTCGAAGTTGACGTTCGCGGTATTCCTGCCCATGCTTGGGACTTCTCTACGGCGGAGCTACTCCTCGATGATCACTGCTGGCTTGGAGGTCTTCACCCAGCCACGGACGATCGACGGGACGTGTTCACGGTTAGGGCATGGTGCTCTGACCCGGCCTTGATCCCGCCGGCAATGGAGCTGGAGATTGTGGAGCCGTCTGTTGAAGCTGGAGGCATCCAACCTGGAAAGCGTACGCTGGTGTATCCAATCGCAATCACGGTCCATCCTGTTGGTCCAGCGCCGAGGACAGGGGACCCTCCTTCTCCACCTCCAGAGGTTGACGAGCGAAGATGGCAGAGGCGGCGGCGGGGCACGCCGGAACCGGAAGCTTCGGCGCAGGGGGCCATCCCTCGTGCCCGAGCCCCGGTGCATGCGCGGTTGGGACCACACCCCGTGGCCGGGAGACACGTGGAGCCTCTGGAGGGGGCCGCGGCCACCTCGGCTCCTCACCCGCGCCCCGTGCGAGTCGCCGCCTCGTTCCTCTCGGTCGACATTCATGCGGAGGCGGCTGCCTCAACTCCCGATGGGGCCGCAGCTGTTCACGAGGCGGACTGGGCTTCTCCAAGCGTGCCTGCTGCGGAAGGTGGTATTACTGCGGCGGGCGCAGAGACCCAAGCAGCACGATCTGCCGCAGCGGAGTCCCGGGATGTTGCTGCTCCCTCATCGCCTGAGGCCTCGAGCCCCCCTGGGCTGAATGCAGGTGCTTGGTCGCCAACGTTGGAGGCTATACCTATTGGGCTCCTGGCCCCAGCCTATGGGCCGTTCCTCGCCTCCACCTCGGATCATGGCTTGGATGGGCCGACACTCATCGCCTCTATGGGCCAGGGATCGAATACACAACAGGCACCTCCCACGGTGGCTCCTACCCTGTCCCCAGCACACCCCCTCGAAGCCACAGAAGTTGCGCCACCGTCGCCTCCATTGCGGAGCCCCGCCAGGCCGGCGCGATCCCCCCGCTCCATTCAAGTCTACTCCTAACGCCGCTTCAAACGGAGCTCAATCTTGGAGACCTCTGCGGCAACGGCAGAGGATCCACCCCTGCAGCCCCTCACTCCGGCTGCAGAGTTCATCTTCAAGCTTTCCAAGACAGCAAGAGGGCTGCTGCCAGCTCCTCCTATCAATAAAAGGAAGAAGAAATCAAGACCAACACCAAGTGCGGAGCCGCGACGCAGTCGCAGATTGGCTGGTTTGGGTATTTCAAGCCCGGAGGTATGCCCCCCTCACATTAAGAGGAAGGTCATGCGGGCTCTAGATATGGATGTGGCTGATGATTCCCAAGGGCGGGTGCAATTTGAGGACGAGGTTCTTGAGGAATATGCTAGACGTTTCCGTCAATCCCCTGCATCTCATGCCACAGCATTGGCTGCCTTGTTCGTTCTGACTCCACCAGAGGATCTGGAAGCTGAGTTAGGAAGAACTGTGGCTTAGTTCAAATGCGTTCTAGTCGTCATGTATTGTTGTTTGTATGGATCCAGCCAACATGCTAATTTGGAATGTGCGGGGTCTCAATTCAACCGCGCGACGTGATGCTGTGAGGGTTCTAGTGAATTCCTCTAGGATTGATGTTGTATGCCTGCAGGAAACAAAAATGTCTTCCTTCTCCAGACAGATGATTCTCTCAATGCTTGGCAGTGATTTTGACAACAATTTTTGCTTCTTACCTTCTGATGGGGCTAGTGGTGGGATCCTGGTTGCTTGGAGGAACCACCTTGGGCCAGTTGGGTGTAGCCGAATTGATCCTCACTGTGTTTCGATTCAGTTCTGCCCAGTCAACGGCACTGCTTGGTGGTTTACATGTGTGTATGGCCCCCAGGGAAACCAGGAAAAAATTCAGTTTCTCCAAGGCCTCAGAGACATTAGAGCGCACTGCCCTGGTCCATGGATGGTCGCAGGAGATTTTAATCTTATATATAGAGATGAGGACAAAAATAACTCCAACTTGAATAGGGCCATGATGGGCAGGTTCCGAAGATGGATCAATGATATGGCGGTCAGCGAAATTCCTCTCCATGGCCGCAAATTCACCTGGTCCAGCTCTTCCTCTAGTACCTCCCCTACATTGGTGAAACTTGACCGGGTCTTCTGCTCGGCCGATTGGGAAGATAGATTTCCTGATTGTCTGCTGCAGAGCTGTGCTTCAGATGATTCAGATCACTGCCCCCTCATCCTTGGCCTCAGAGACATCGTACCGGGTAAACGGCGTTTTCATTTTGAATCCTTCTGGTCTAGCATGGATGGCTTCCTGGAGGCAGTAGAAACCGCATGGGGCTCTGTGCAGCCTCGCCACTGCCCTTTGGAAACTCTCTCCCTGAAATTCCAAGCAACAGCAAGAAAATTGCAGAGTTGGAGCCAAAAGAAGATTGGCCATCTGAATTCACAGCTTGCTCTAGCAAAAGAGATTGTCCACCAACTTGAGATTGTCCAAGATAATCGAGCACTCCAACTCGATGAACTTTGGCTCTGTAACAGTCTCAAAAAGCATACTCTGGCCCTGTCCTCCTTGCTGAGAACTGTGGCTAGAGTACGCTCTCGCATTGGTTGGCTGCAGGATGGGGATGCAAATACCAGGTTATTCCATATGCATACCCGTCATAGGAAAAGAAAAAACTTCATTGCCAAGCTGAAAACAGATGATAGACTCTTGACTGGGCATGAGGAGAAGGCTGCAGCAATTCTGGAATTTTACTCCAATCTGATTGGATCAGATGAGGGTCGGGATAGAACAATCAACCTGGAAGCACTCGAGGTGCCAAGCTATAATCTTGATGATTTGGAACAGCCTATATCGGAAGAGGAGGTATGGAACACTATAAAAAATCTCCCCTCAGACAAGGCCCCGGGCCCGGACGGATTTACCGGAAGATTTTACAAATCATGCTGGCCAATCATCAAAGAGGATATCTTGGCTGCTATTCAAGCTATATGGGGGAAAAACTTCAGAAATCTTTGGATGCTAAATTCTGCATATATCACCCTAATCCCAAAAAAGACAGAGGCTGATCATGTGAAGGACTTTCGACCCATTAGTTTAGTCCACAGTTTTGCTAAACTTGTGACTAAAATTCTGGCCAACAGATTGGCAAGTCGCCTTAATGAGATGGTCTCCCCTAACCAAAGCGCTTTCATCAAGAGGCGCTTTATCCAAGATAACTTCATGATTGTACAGCAGACTGTTAGATTCTTACACTCTCAAAAACAGCCAAGAATCCTTCTCAAGTTGGATATCACAAAAGCTTTCGATTCAGTTTCATGGCCTTTCCTCTTAGAGGTGCTTAGTAAACTGGGCTTTGGAGCGCGCTGGAGGGATTTGGTGTGCGGCTTGCTAGTCACCTCCTCTACCCAGATCCTCTTGAATGGATCTCCTGGGGAAGTTATACAACACCGACGAGGACTTCGCCAGGGAGACCCTCTCTCTCCCATGTTGTTTATTTTGGTCATGGATGTGCTGAATTGGATGATCATGAAGGCATCACAAGAAGGTCTGTTGCAGCCCCTGTCTAGCCGACCGATCCAGCACAAAATTTCTCTGTATGCGGATGATGTAGCCCTCTTTCTTCGACCTGCTGCAGCCCAAGATTTCCAAATACGTTCATATGGTTCAAAGTGGATTGCTCCCTCAAATAGAGCATCATAAGCCGATTTGGTTGTATATTGTCCTGAAGTAGACAGCCTCCTACATGTTGTCTGGTATGTCTTGCTGCAACTCCACACCATCAATGAGATCCCAGATAATCAGATATTCCATCAGCGCATCAACAGATAGTATACCTTGAATGTCTTCCAACCACTTCTGATTTGTGAGACCTTCTTGTACAGTTCGCTTGTTTGCCCTTCGTTTAGGCACTAGAGCAAATAATTCTGGGGCAATTTCCTGTATGCTTTTCCGTCCAGCCATTTGTCCTTCCAAAAAAGAGTAGAAGCACCATCTCCAACTAGTGTGATGAACAGCTAGAGCAAGGAGGGCTTTCAATGTCTCTGTTAACCTGGAGTGGCAGGCTTGCATATGAACGTATTTGGAAATCTTGGGCCCCTCCCAAGTGCCAGTTCTTCATGTGGTTAGCTGCTCACAGGCGCTGTTGGACAGCAGACCATCTTGCCAAGCGAAATCTCCCCCACCCAACACACTGCCCCCTGTGTGATCAAGGCGCTGAGGATATCCATCATCTTCTGGTGGGTTGTGTCTTCGCTCGGCAGTTCTGGTTCTCCCTGCTCCAATATGTTGGTCTAGCTGTCCTTTCCCCTCAACCTTCTGACACATCCTTTGATGATTGGTGGGCAAAAGTCGACCAGTGTGTCACTGGCGACATGAGGAAAGGTCTCAACTCCCTTATCATCCTAGGAAGCTGGACTATCTGGCGGCATCGGAACGAATGTGTATTCAATAATGCCTCGCCCAGCATTGCTACAGCTTTGGTCATGGCAAAGGACGAAGCCCATCTTTGGAGCATGGCAGGAGCTAAGGGACTTTCCCTGCTCACCGCCATGGGGGTGGCTAATCCCTGTCTTCCTGGTCAGGTCTTCCTGTGCTCCAGTGCACAGTTTGGTGTATGTGTGAGTGAGTGGTTTGTGTGTGTGTGAGTTGTGTGTGTATGTGTGAGTCTATGTTGGACTCTTCTTCTCCTATTAATACAATGATACGCAGTTCTCCTGCGTGTTCGAGAAAAAAAAATAAACCCCACCTAATTTTACCTTGTAAGGCTGACTCCAACGATGAAAGGCAGAAGCAAAAATGCCTCACCAAATCTACTGTTCACGCGAGGGAAGCGCTCCAATAGATGAGGCAATCCCCGAAGGCAAACTGCATTCGAGGAGAGAGGAGATGCAAAAATGCTCTCCCTCTCTCCTCGAAGGCATCTGCCGCGCGGGAGGGAGAGGACCGGCGGGACGAGCAGGGCGGCTTGGGGCGGTGCTGCCGTTGGGGGAGAGGAGCTCGGGGCGGCCCCGGCCGTCGGCGAAGGGGAGCTCGGGTCGGCGCGAGACGTCAGGGGAGGGGATGGGGAGCTCTGCCGCACGCTCTGCTACCCTGCGGCGAGGGGACAAGCTCGCCGGGCTCCAGCGACGGCGCCACGGCCGCCCGCACCGCCGCTCTCCACTTTCGGGCGCTGGAGTGCTCCGGCCGCTGGCCCGGCCACAACGGCTTCCACGGCACCACCAACCCCCACGCCGCGACGGCGCTCTTCTTCTTGCATTGCCGCCGCCGCCCGAAGCTCCGCCCCCGTCGTTGTTCTTCGTCGCCGGTGAGTCTCTCGCCGCTGTCCGAGCCCACCATCTCATGTTCTAGCCCTTCCTCCTACGCCGTCAGCCTTCACCCCGACGTTTCCTCCACCGTGTAGGCCCGCCGTCGTTAGCCGCCGTTCTCCTCCGCCGTCGCTCATCGTCGACCACCGCGCCGCCATCAATCCTCGCCGCGAACCGCACCGGTGAACTCGCCGTGCCCTGGAACATGCCGCGCTCGCCTTCCCGCCTGTCGCGCCGCCGCCGCGCCAGCGCCCGCTCATGGAGGAGGAGGCCGGCCGCTCGCGGGCGGAGGAGAAAGCCGGCTGCTTGCGGGAGGAGGAGGAGGCCGAGACAGCGCAGGAGGAGGAGCAGCCGGCGGGGAGGTAGAGCAGAGGCCGAGCTGCCGACGACGAGCTGCGCGAGCTGCGCCGGCGCTGGGTGCGCGTGCGCGGGGCTGCTCAGCTTCTCGCTCGAGGACTCGGTCAGCGCGGCGGGAATGGACGACGGGGACACCGGTCATGGCGGCAGCAGGCCAGCGCGGGAGGAGGAGCGGCGGTCGGGGAGGTGGAGCGGAGGCCGAGCCAGAGGAAATGCAAATGGATGTATCTGTTGGAGACGGTGGAATGAGGAGAGGAGCTCGGGCACTGTAGACACGAGGTAAATGGGCCTTTGCCTTCCAAATTTGCAAGCCGTTGTTGGGGTCAGCGAATGTGTTGCTCTCTTGCACACAGCTTGCATGCTGGGACATAGGTAACACTATTATGCACTGTTTCTTTCACAGCAAGTATGTCTGATACATTTTATACATGACCTGCTGCTGCTGCCAGCCAGCTTTGCTCCACATGATGAAATAGAACAATGGGAAAAAGGTAAATGGCATGTCTTTTATTATTTTACTCTGTAAAGGGCATTTACGGTCACGGAATGGATGATGGTGGCACATATCATAATGGGCACAGCAGCATATTTAATCATCATTCATCAGCTGTGATCTATCCAAGCGGGGTGCAGTAAGGGACGTGTTCTCCTTTCCACTCCACCCACTCATCCCACTGAACCTGTCTAACCCACCTTTTGCGGCTGTCACCGGGCAAATTTCTAATAGATACTCCCTCCGTCGCATAATATTAGCATTCCAAGCATTCAAACTCAAGAAACAACAGAACTGTTAAAAGACCTCTATACCACTCATTTTACACTACCCACCAACTCTCACCTATCCTACCAGCTCATTTGATTTTGTCTTATCTATAGAAATGCTTACATTTTAGCAAAAAAATTTAAACCCTACAAATGCTTACGTACCGGGACGGAGGGATTAGAAGGGACTGCACCAGCAAAAGGACTGATCAAGCAAATTTGTAAAGAGTTCTGTTTGGCCCTGTTTAGTTCCTGGTCAAATCATCAAACTTTCAAAAATTCTCTCTCTAAACTTCACTATTCACCTATTACATCAAATCTCTCTCCTCATGCATGGAGTACTAAACGTGGGTAAATAAAAAAAAAACTAGTTGCATGGTTTTGATGTACACGACGAGACGAATCTTTTGAGCCTAGTTAGGTCATAGTAGGACAATGTTTACCACAAACAAACAAAAACTGCTACAGTGTCTGATGTGACTTTTTCACTTCACTTTTCACCTTTTCTCGTGAAAAACACCCCCTTGTCATTGTATTTACGTACTTTGCAGGTTGCTTGTGCTATGAGATGAAGAACCTTATCGTGGCAACATAGGCATCTACCAACTCCCTGTCTCCCAACAAAGAAGAACCACCAAATTGCACAGATAAATAATATAAACAGAAAGTATTGGTACATGAGCTCCCTTTCAGGAAGCCATTAGCATCCCCGTCGCTGGTTGGTTACTCTTATCCCAATCATCAGTGAAATGGTAACATTACAGGGATAAGCTCCAGCAGCGCTGCTGCAAACTTTACGTGTGTCATGTGGCACCACAACTGTGAGGAATATGTGATGCATACGGTGAGTCCTATACAAGCCGTAGCTTCTTTGTGCAGTAGTGAGAATCATACCTCGGTCTCGGTGGAAAGATCCTGTTTGAAATATGACATGTATTAACATCAGCTCCAAGTTTGATATCCATCTGAAGAGCACAAAGGAGATGGCATCCTCTAGAAACAGCAAGAGAGCCGTTCAGCAAGCAGGGAGCTGATGGAGAACACTGGCCATGCTGAACCTGAGCACTTGAGCAGCATGGATGCTGTAAAGATGTCTATGATAGAGAAAAGGGGTTCATGCAGTTTCAGAACTGCAGAATTATGTCAGCAAAAGAAAGAACATGGTGAAGTTGTATCTGTTAGGTTACTCCATTCAATGGACAATGGTTTGGGATAATGCCAATATGAACAGCAGCAATCGGCTCGGGGGTGCTCCATTTCAGTCAGTTCTTTCATTTGGAAAACCCTGGCCTTCCTTAGTCATCCAAATCCAGGGAAGTTGCTCTCCCAACCTTTCAGTCCTTCTGTTCCCCACCCAAAACTACACTGGACGATCTCATCAGCCTGCATCTGAAAATTTTGTGAATAGCAAGGCTTATGATCAGTCAGTTGTCAGCAACATCCAACTCTGAAGCACTACCACAACTTTGTTTGCCAATGCCGATCAATTGTTCTTTTTCCTCATTGTTTCCTATGTCCAAATCAAATGCAGCCAAGACTTGCAAATTGAACTCTGCGTTTGCCTCACTGTTCTTGTGCTACAACAGAACTGCAAAAAAAAAAAAATGGTGCTCATCTTGCATCACTTCCTTGGTGCATGCATGGCATGATGCAACATGCTAAAATTGGAAATTGCAGCCTCCAAGATTAGAAGCTTCAAAGTCGTGGTTGACCTTGAAACCATGGAGACATTCCTGGGTCGGACACTTGCACTGTACCGGAGAGATAAACACGACGACCGGCATGCGCGTCCGGTGATTTAGGATGCGACCACCGGTTTAAGTGCTCGCCCTTCCCGCCATTACGCATTCTTCTCCCGCCGCGCAAGGACCAACAGGAGGGGCTCACACCTCCTCCGATCCCCTTCCCGCCGTCGATCGCCGGCCTGTGATACATCGAGTGACAGCTGACTGATTAATTGGTTCCCTCGCCGCCGGTGCCGGGCACAATGCCGGGAGCCGTGATCGTGCACCACCACGCGAGGTACAAGACGTACCCCGGCGAGGTCACCGGCATCGTCGTCTTCTCCTGCCTCATCGCCTCCGTCGCCGGCTGCATCTTCGGCTATGACATCGGCCTCACCTGTGAGCACCATACATGATAGGCTGCCTTGGACTCTGACATTGAGCTCTCTATGATCTCTCTTCTGACGATGGGTCTTCTCTGCTTGCTTTGTGCCGTGGCCGCGGTGATCGTGAAGCCGGGTTGACGTCGACGGAGCCCTTCCTGATCAAGTTCTTCCCGTCCATCTACGAGGAGATGAAGAACCAGGTGATCGTGAACCAGTACTGCAAGTTCGACAGCCAGCTGCTGACGCTCTTCTGCTCCTCCCTCTTCCTCTCGGCGATGTTCGCCGCCTTCTTCGCCGGGCCCATGACCCGCGCCTTCGGCCGGAAGTGGACCCTGTTCGCCGCCGCCTCCGCCTACGTGTTCGGCGCGTTCCTCGGCGGCGTCTCCGTCAACTTCCCCATGCTCCTCACCGGCCGGATGCTCGTCGGCGCCGGCGTCGGGCTCTCCATCCACGCCTCCCCGCTCTACATCTCCGAGATGGCCCCCGCGCAGCAGCGCGGCATGCTCAACATCATGTTCCAGCTCATGATCACCGTGGGCATCCTCTCCGCCAACATGACCAACTACTTCTCCTCCAAGATCCCCGGCGGGTGGGGGTGGCGCGTCGCCGTGGCGTTCGGCGCCGTGCCGGCGGGGGTCATCGCGCTGGGCGCGCTGGCGATCCCGGACACGCCGACGTCGCTGATCCAGCGCGGCGACACGGCGACGGCGCGCAAGACGCTGCTGCAGATCAGGGGCGTGGGCGACGTCAGGGAGGAGTTCGACGACCTGTCGACGGCGAGCGAGGACGCCAAGGCCGTGGAGAACCCGTGGCGGGAGCTCCTGTTCGGGGGCAAGTACAAGCCCCAGCTCACCTTCTCGCTCATGGTGCCCTTCTTTCAGCAGCTCACGGGGATCAACGTCATCATGTTCTACGCTCCCGTGCTGTTCAAGACGGTGGGGTTCAAGCAGAACGCCACCCTCGTCTCCTCCGTCATCACCGGCCTCGTCAACGTCTTCTCCACCTTCGTCGCCGTCATGACCGCCGACAAGGTCGGCCGCCGCGCTCTCTTCCTCCAGGGCGGCACCCAGATGATCATATCCCAGGTATCAAAGGTTTTCATTCTCTTCTTCACGATCGAGCATGCATCGACCATTGCATTATCTTCAAGAATTTGATGCAAACAAACACAATTGTAGATCCTTGTGGGGACGTTCATCGGGCTGCAGTTCGGGATGAGCGGGACGGGGGCGATCTCGGAGCAGTACGCGATGTGCATCGTGCTGTTCGTGTGCGTGTACGTGGCGGGGTTCGCGTGGTCGTGGGGGCCGATGGGGTGGCTGATCCCGAGCGAGATCTACCCGCTGGCGGTGAGGTCGGCGGCGATGAGCATCACGGTGGCGATCAACATGTTCTTCACGGCCTTCATCGGCCAGATCTTCCTGACGCTGCTGTGCCACCTCCGGTTCGGGCTCTTCTACTTCTTCGGCGCCTGGGTGCTGCTCATGACGCTCTTCATCGCCATGCTGCTGCCGGAGACCAAGAACGTGCCCGTCGAGGAGATGGCGCACATATGGAAGAAGCACTGGTTCTGGAGGAAGTTCGTCATCGACAACACCGACCGTAGCGCAGAGATGAGGAAGAGGATAGCGCTAGAGATGAGCTGAAGGAAGGAAGCCTCAGCTAAGTACAATGGCTCATCAGTATGTAGCTAGAGTGCAGAACACATATGAATTAATTAATATTGTTGTAGATTTGACCATACTCGTAGTGGCATATCTTGTAATTGTTTCATTCTCTCTCTCTCTCTCTCTGGTCTCTGGGCCAAGTTGTCAGCAATTTTCCTTTTAATTGAAGAAGATTATGATTTATACTCGGATAATCTCGCTTGTAGTGTACATGTAGTGGTGTCATCAGTCATCACCACTGTTGTTTTTAAGCTTCCCTTTTAGTTTCCATGTTATGGACCGAGAGATTCTAAAATTTATCACCAAGTCCGCACATTTCACGAGATTTTCTGTCTAATTTGTGTTTTGTAAGCATTTTAGGATTTACCACTCTACATATGATTTCTTTTAAACATGCCATTGCATCCTTCTTTTTCATGTGGTTGGAATGGAACCTTTTGCCCTGCTCTCAATCCGAACCAAGTATTCCGATCTACTACACACTGCCAAGTCACCCCTCTATCTAGCGCTCATCATGTGAAGGCGACACGCACTCAAAATCAATCAAATGGCTGCTCAATCATGCTCGATGGATTGGACTCCTAACTCGCTGAATTAGTAAACACTCGGACGGGACCTGGCTGCTGCTCTAGTCATTTGTGGACAGCAAGCCCCGAGCCGTAGATATTCACAATTAATTTTCTCCCCCTTTCCTGAGTATACTTGAACTCCTTTTCTGTTCACTTTACCTTTTCTCTCCTTTTCGAAGTATTTAAATCCTTTTGTATGTTCACTTTCTCTTTTCAAGATTCTTTTAGGCAAAACTAGCTAGGGCCCGTTTCCCTCCACAAAAAAAAAAGAAGCTAGACCAACCCAAATTCGGTGGATCCACATGCTAAGAAGAACTCCCTTTTACTTTCAAGATAAAATTCTCGCAAAAGAACACAGAATTCTCATAAAATAATAGAGGTAGTACTGCATCAGGTTTCAACAAAAATTCGAGCAAAACGGACAACCTTTCCGATCTTGAGTTCTTGACTTTGAACTAGCAACTCCCACACAACCCAAAAAGGAAATAAATTAGGTGAATCGGATGAGTTCTTTAGCTACGCACAAAAGCAAAGTAGGTAATTAGATTCCACGAACACAAGTAGGCGTTCTTTTAGGCAAAACTAGCTAGGACAACCCAAATTCGTTGGATCCACATGCTAAGAAGAAGCAAAGCAAAGCACCCAAACTCCCTTTTACTTTCAAGATAAATTTCGCCCAGAAGAACGCAGAATTTCGAGCATCAGATTTCAACAAAATTTCGAGCAAAACGGCCAACCTTTCCGATCTTGAATTCTTGACTTTGAATTAGCAACTCCCACACAACCCAGAAGGGAAATAAATTAGGTGAATTGAATGAGTTCTTTAGCTACCCACAAAAGCATAGGTAATTAGATTCCACAAACACAAGTAGGCGTTCTTAGATTACAGGGATAATTAGATTCCACAAACACAAGTAGGCGTTCTCTTAGATTTTACAGGGATAGTCTGCTGCTCCGATCCAAAACCACCACAGCTAGAACTTCAACACCACTCTTGAGTCTCAGACAGACTTGCTATTTACAGAAAGCTTGTCTATATACAGCTTCCAGTAGTTCTTCACACACCCAAACTGACCGACACCGACGACGCGACGCCGCGAGCAGTCGAGCAAACATCAAAAAGTGGTGCAAGACAAGGAGCAGCAACAACTACTACTAGTACTTTGGCACAGTAGAGTACAGATAGATCCGGCCGGCCGGAGGCCGGCACGCCATGGGAACTCGCGGCCGGAGCTAGCAGTGAGCATCATATCACTTGGGTCCCCAGAGCAGCAGGTGCATCACCTTGTCCCTCTTGCCGTTGGCGCCTCCGCCCACGGCGTGGTCGCCGCGCCACCCCGGCTGCTGCTGCTGCGGCCGCAGCTCCCTCGCCGCCGCCAGCGGCCGCGGCGCGGCGCCGCGCGCCATCAGCGCGCGCAGGGCGGCGAGCTCCGGCCACCTGCTCTCCTGGCCGCCGCTGCTCATGGCTGCTGCTGCTCCGTAGCCGTAGCACGCCACGCCACCACTGCACCTCACGGCTCTGTTAGCTGGTGTAACTTTGTCGGATCATGCCGTGAGCATCTACACACCAAGCTGGTCAGTTATATAGCCTGGCTCGAGTCGAGCGAGCGAGGCGAGCGCCGGTACCTAGCAATGCAATAGTCCGCTAGCGATGGAGACGTGGCAGGTCCGATCCGGTTTCACGCATGCAGCTGCGGATAAGCGACAAATAAATATCGTGCGGCGCGTGACGGACGACGGGACGAGCGGCTGCGGATCGATCCAGCGGCCGGAAATATCTTGCTGACGTACGTGGTCGTGCCCGATTTTTTTTTCACTCCCGTCCCGGCCTCAGCGACGTCACGGCGCGGGCGAAGTCTCGAAAGCTCCGCCCGGTGTCGCCTGCTCGGAGGTCATGCCGTCCAAGTCGAATAATCAGTGATCGCCGATCGAGCGGGGGTGTCGATCGCCGGGCGGGCCCTCGGCGGCGCGGCGTTTTTCTACGAGCCGCGGGTCGCCGGTCACTGCCAAAATGGGGGTGTGGGGGTGGTGGCGCGGGTGGTCGCGATCGGAGACAGGGAGGGGGGCGGGCATTCAAATGCGTGGCGTGGGGCTCGCTGGGGAATTCCAGACTGGTCCGGTGGGGTTGCACTTGTAGCATGGCAGGTAGGAATTGGGGGTGCGAAGGTGTGGCGTGAAACCGGCCGGGCTCGTGGTCAGGGACTCAGGGCGGGCAGGTACATTGGTATCGTCTAATAGACGGTCTCATGCAGCGACACGTAATCTTGAGTGCTGAGCTTGAGTTATCATGCCATCATCGCCGAAGATCTTGGTGATTGAACATTTTGCAAGATTGGTGCGTAGGCCAGCAGCTTCCTCGAAAATATTCAGTATCTCTTTCACATATGATTGGTTGCATGGCAACAAAACTCGTACAATGGTGAGGGAGTTGTCTCATAGTCCTAAAATTTAGCCCATGAGACGGTTGTTTCGCGAAGCAACGACCTCATTCTCTTACCTCGCCCTCTCTCCTCCACATCATCAAAAATCCTACGTGGATCTGCATGAGACGACCTATGAGACCGCTTACGTGTAGCAATGTACCTGCCCTCAGGGGTGTATTGTCCATCCATCTCTTGCTGCGGTAGAACCGTAGAACCGGGACGGGGTCGTCTACGCGGGGGAGGCAGGCTTTTTTACCCCCAGATTTCGTACGTGTCCGATTTCAAAAAGGAAAACTAGTGGCCAATGCCGTTCAAAGCTCAATCAATCTCGGATTGAGGAGGGCAGGAGGCTGAGGGCTCACAAGAGAGTGAACTAGGTGATACCCGCGATGGGAATTTTTTAAGCAGTATTTTAAAGTAAAATAAAAAAATAGAAAGGTGATTGTATAGCGTTATTTTTTTACAAACAATATTATATATGATTTAAGATGAAATTTGAATAGATGCTATTAGCCGGAAAAATTCGGTAGAAGCCATAAACTGATGGCTCTACTTGATGGTGATGTGGACAACTTGAATGCTGAGAGATGTCTTTTAGTGAGGATTATATAGCTATATATGTTATATAGATAACCGTTGCATTTCAAAGCTCAAAGCAACCTTATTAAAATAAAGCTTAAAATGCATCTCAAAATAAAGAGTTTAAGGCCCTGGACTAAAACGTAGAGCAGCCACAACGTTGCTTCATATACCCGATGTCCGGATTCCGTGATGCAAGATTTAGTACGTGGCCGATTTCAAAGAGGAAACTAGTGGCCAATGCTTTTCAAAGCTCGATGAATCTCGGATAGAGGAGGGCAGAGGATGAGTGAGGGCTCACAAGTGAGTGAATAACCGTTGCATTTCAAAGCTCAAAGCAACCTAGCTTAATGCATCTCAAAATAAGGAGTTTAAGGCCCAGGAGTAAAACGTAGAGCAGCCACAACGTTGCTTCATATACGATTATACGTACCCGATGTCCGGTACAAAGAGAAAAGTGGAAGCATTGATTTTCACATTGTACCTTGAAAAAAAAAATCTTGGCATCTAAAGAAACTAAATGCTCTAATCTGTACTGTAAAATCTCTAGAGCTGGTTCATTTGGGCTTGTTTGATTGGACCACGTTAGCAAATTAATTTTTGTCCGTCCAACCAAACGGACACCGCGAAGCACCGTTAACAACCGTGATTCCAAACTATTAGGCTAGCATAGTGCACGGTTTTATTATACAGTTATCTAGATCAGAAATTAGATAACCGAGCTAAATAAGTTTTAATGGTAATGAAACTACTCTCGCGTACTATGAAACTCTTTCTTCTCTATTTTAGGTCACATCAGCACATTTAGTGACATAAAAGTGATATAAAATTCTCTATGATAGAGACTGACCTTAAATTAATATACGGAGGAAACGAAGAGACAGAGCAAAGGAAAGGTCATTCTCTCTGAACAAAGAAATCTCACAAAATCACTTTCAACTTTTGCACGGAGATCTCAAGAGAACCTGATCAATTTCGTTTCATTTTCCTTTACCAAATGAATTGCATTACGGATTTGCAAATCTACGTTCTACGGAGTATGTCCTTTTGGTCAATATCTTGGTGCTGCCGCTTCTTCTGTCTAAGCTCGGCAAGCAAACATAAAACATTGAGTTTAACATAAGGGCATGTACAGCGCGTCGGTAAGCCGATGATTTTGCAAAAAAGACCCTCCGCGAGCCAGTCGACGACCCGTGCGTCGCCTCGCCAGACGACGGGATTGTCCCGTTCTCCCACGCCGAACCGACGGGAATCGACGAGCTCGGCACGCGCTGTACCCATCGTCGCCTCGAGACGCCGCCGCTGCCGGATCCCACGCGGAGAGCGCGCGCGGGAGAGTTTTGCCCGCCAAATCCAGGTGAGGGCAGAGAGCCGGAGGGGGGAGGATGGGGGCGGATCACCAGTTCCTGAGCACGATTGAGGGAGGGCTCGGCGGGGAGGCACGACGCCGACGATGGCGGGGTGGGGAAGAAGAGGAGGCGCCGCCGGGGCAGCAGCATCAGCAGCCGCGAGATCCGGCCACCATGGTTCGGAGGCGGTGGCGGGGCAGCAGCATAAGTAGCCGCGAGATCCGGCCACCATGGCCGTGGAGGGCCCCGAGCGCGCGGCGGCCGTAGTGGTCGTCATCCGCGTCGGCGCCGAATCGAGGGACGCGTCGGTAAGGGGGCTCGGAGAGCGGGCGGCGGTGGCGGTCGCATGGCCGCGAGCGCCTCCTCGAGCGCTCTGCTCCGTCGCCGGCGAGCCCTCCTCTGCCTCCGCACCCCAACACGCCGCCGCTGAGGAGGAGGCCTCCATGGCCGCGGCTGGGAGGGGGAGGCCACCATGGCCCCGTCCGTTGCGCCTCCTCGCTCGGGCCTCGACCCCGCCGCCGGATCCAGCCTCGAGGAGGCCTCCATGGCCGCGGCGGGGAAGAGGAGGCCGCCATGGCCCCGCCGCCATGCGTTGCTCCCGCCGTCCGCAGGGGAAAGGAGGATGGAGAAGGGATGGAGGGAGGAAGGCGACGCGGGAGCAGAGAAGGGGCACCAAGGCTGGCACAGAGCAGCAGCCAACGGCTGGCGAGGGAGCAGAGGATGGGGAGAGAAATGAGTGGAGAAGCAAGCGTGGGGCCCTCACCGGCGAGCTTGCTGGAGGAGAAAGCGGTGCGCTTGCTGCCGACAGAGAGAGAAAATGAGAGTGGAAGGCACAGTGGACACAAATGCACAAATACAGTCAAATAGCCACACAATGGTATACATAAATATATCTGTAGTTGATCTTAAGCTCTATACAAAGCATTAAATAGCTTATAGACGACCTCTCTGTCTATGGACTATGTGAGTTGTCTATACATCCGTCTGTATGCACGGTTCGAGATTCTACAGATAACATACCGTCTAAGGGCTGTACATGCCCTAAAGATTGACCAAGATGTGTTATATTTATTTTATCATGGCGCATGTACCAAAGTGTGTCTACCTTAGAGACTTGGAGGGCTTGGGGTATCCAATTTGCAAAATCTGTTGGGCACTTTGGATCAGATGGTTATGGCCGCATAAAATTGATCTCGGTTGATCGTGGGCTACATTTTAGGTTTAGGTTCCCCATCGTGTACATGTCTGTTCCCATGGTTGTTGTGATTGAGGTCGAAGATGGCAAAAACACTTGTTCTAGACTGACTATTGTATCCATGGACAAAGGATTACTGACCTTGCTCCCCCAAGTGTTTGACTTGTTTTCCTAAAGAAGAGACTTGTTTTCCTAAAGAAGAGCTAATACAAGGATCTACTTGGCTATAACATCTTGACTCCAACTCTAAAAATTATAGGATTTAATGGGAAAAATCATTATTACCTTGCTCAGCGCTACAGTGCATGCATGTGTTTCAAGCGTTAAAGTTGGAATACGAGAGATGAGTTTGTTTGCCATCCATTTTGCCTACGACAACAGCCGCAGATTGGATCTGCAGAAGGGTGCATCAGTGGCAGAGGAAACATTGTGATGGCATAGGGGGCGAGCGAAACAGAAAGCATTGGATTTTTATTTTTTTTTGAAATGATACGTTGTGTAATTGGTGGTATTGCGGGCAACTTGTCTCAAACTTCATGTGAAGATATAAAAATGTTTCTGGAGCACCTTTCGAGGAGCTACAGCAAAAACCTAGAGCTATATTTTTTTGGTGTTAGAGTTTTTGAAGTTGGATGTTTTTTACTACACATTTTTGAAGTGGAGCTCAAAAAATATAGAACATGCTCTTAACCTCCAAATATAAAAATATTTGTGCAAGAGGAAAGAAGTATATAAAGAGCAAAATATAAAAAGTAAATTTAATTCTTGGCTTTTGCCCGGTTCAACAAGTTGAGAGTTTCATTCTGAATAAACGAAAAAGCAAAATATAAAACCGAGAATACATTTGGCTCAACACTCATCAAAAGCACTCGTCAATATGTTGACATCATTTGCAAATAAAGGATTACTGGTAGAGCCACCTATATGGCAAGCTACTGTGGTCGTCATAGCTGTTGCCGACAAATTGGCAAATCACTCCTTTAATGCCAGATGGATGTGGACGAAGAGGAGATGGTCTTATCATAGAGTCGTCATAAGTAGAATTTACTCTGGCTCCGCTACTTATATTATACCATGGCAAATAAAGAATAGGTAAAAGAAAAAAACTAAAAAAAAGTGTACAGTTTTCATTTTGGAATCGAGAGTGTACAATTTTTAACTTCCCCTTCCCCGTGCTTCGACGCCTTGGCAGTTTGCAACATGTCCGTGCCACCGGCACCGCCCTACTTCCTTGGAAACAGGGTGAGCCCCTCCCGTTGAAGTCCAAAACCGGCGTCGCGGCTCGCTATTTTTGCCTCCACCTACCTCCGTTTCTGCGACGACGGAGGAGGGGTTAACGTGGAGGCGGGCGATGGACGACGATGGAGGCGGAGGCCGACGCAACGGGAGCGAGGAGACGAGGAAAACGGGGGTTGGACGGTCGCCTGTTAACGCGACCGTCGTGCGATAGCCGGGACCTTATCTTAATCAGACTCGCACCCAACCGATCTGCGAATGCCCAAGTGCGCTGGCTCCACTGCACACTGTATGCGCCAGGTCCATGGCTCCGTGTAGGCTGCCGATGTTCTAGGGTCATGCATGCATGGAGTCATCATGCCACTAGCAGCATTGCAGGCTGCTGGTGACCTAGGGCCATGCATGCGTCATGCATGGAGTCATCGTGCTGCTTACTGACAAATTTAGGCAAGTGCTCGAGTGTGCTGAGATGACTTTTATATCAATTCATATAAACAACTCTACCCTTCTAATAGATAAGAATAAAGAACAAACTTTGTTTCAATTTTATTTAACAAAGATGCATGCTAACTCACACCGTTGATTCTTGAGATTAATGAAGTACGCAAATGGGCCCGTTGTTTCTTGCGTGACGAGGGTAAATACTTTTCTTTTATTTTGCGAATTGGCTCATAGTCCAATTGTAGGACGGTACAGTGGGACGTTACCCATCAGGGTTCAAATCCTGGTGCTCGCACCTTTTTCTGGGATTTACCAGGATTTACCGGCGTTATGCGTTAAGTGGTAAGCGCGTTCCCGTCGACAACGAGGTGCCAATGGTGACTTTGGAAATCTCCAGATCTGCCGGTGTTCTGCTCAGTCCTTCGGAGGTGCTCATAGTGGTAGTGTTTGCGTACGTGTATTCATAGGGATGAGTGTGCGTGTGTGAGCGTCTGCGTTGTACTGTGTAATCTCAAAAAAACATATAAATACTTGTTTTAGATCTTAATATTTATAATATTATATATAATATTGTAGTGATAATACACTATTATTTTATTCATCCGTTAAACTCACGAATATATTTACTAGCAATGGAAAATAAAAAATTGGTATAGGAAAAAAACTAAAGAAGAACTGTACCATTTTTTTGGAATCGAGAGTGTACAATATTTAACTTTCCCTTCCCCTTCGACGGCTTGGCAGTTTGCAACATGCATGCACCATGCCACCGGCACCGCCCTGCTTCCTTGGAAACGGGGTGAGCCCCCTCCCGTTGGAGTCCAAAACCGGCGACGCGGCTCGCAGTTTTCGCCTCCACCCACCTCCGTTTCTCCGCCGGTTTCCCGCCGGGCCACGTATAAAATGCCCTCCCCCGCCGCTTGGCACCCACCCGCCGAGATCCCGGACATCCCCAAGAACCAACCAGCTCAGCTCAGTCCTCATCCTCACTCCTCAGCAGCAAGCGCCCGTCGCCCGTCAAGCTATGGCGGCGGCGAGCGCGAAGGCGCCGTCGCTGGTGGTGGCGGCGAGCATGGGCGCGGTGGAGGCGCTCAAGGACCAGGCGGGGCTGTGCCGCTGGGACTACGCGCTGCGCTCGCTCTACCACCGCGCCGCCGCGCCCCGGATCCGCGCCGTGTCCGCCGCGCTCTCGGACTCCGTGGCGGCAGCGGCGGCGCCGGGCGACCTGCCCCGGGCGGGCGCGGGCAGGCCGGCGGCGGACGCGAGGATGCGCAAGGCCTACCACCTCGTGTGCTGGGGGCCCAACTGATCGGCGCCATCGCCTGAGCGCGCCGACCGCCTCTTGTTGTTCTGTAGCTTCGTTCTTGGCTTGCCCCCCCGTGTATTGCTCCAGCACCCATCGATCTATCCATCCGTGTGCATCGGCAGATGAGAGGGCGATGTGATCATGTGAATGCTCGTCGTTTGGGTCCAGTAGCTGTAGGATCGATTTTCCAAAAAAAAAAGGAAGATGCCAGTAGTAATTTGGGAGTTGACTAAACTTGCATCGTCCTTGCGTGCATTCTGAAACTAGAGCAGAATGCAAACGAAGTTGCTGGACTGACGATTCAGAAGATCTGGGTTTGAATCCCGAACAGTGCGAATTCAGAAGGCAAGAACGGACCAGATCTCGCTTTAATTTGCTGCACCACACGCATCATCCTTTCGATCTCTCGCCTAATTGCACGACACCGCCGTCGAGTATTTCCCAAGATGTGCCTTTGAAGAGTTTCAGCCGTCAGAACCTTCCCCATGATCTGCCTATGAGGAGTATCACCTAAACCAAACCGTTCTAAAAAAAAAGAAGTAAAAACAAAAATGCGTAGAACAAAGATTGGGTTCAAATGTGCTGGTATTGTTAATCACCGTTGCGGTTTGCGACGGACGAATTGTTAGATTTGCCTGCAGGATGAGGTGGGGCAGATGCATGGCTTTGTTGAGCCTGCCCGGGACCTCGTCGGTGGGATGCCGGCCAGGCCGGGCCGGCAGAGAAGCCGCCGGCGGCCAGAGAAAGCAAAGGCGTAATTGGGTGCAGCGCTGGTGAGCCGCATTCCGGCCGGCTCATCAACGCTGCACTCAGTGATGCCTTTGCGTCTCTTCTCTTCAACTCTCTCGGATTTACCATTACCTGATGCTGATGATCCCCTGATGCATCCCCATGCCCTGCAAATCTGCAATATAACGCGTGCCGGGAGGAGCAAAGCATCCATGTGTTTGTACTGCACGCTCCATGCTTTGGCCGAGTTCAGCAGACAAGTTGCCCCTAATCTGTACTACTTCCAACGTTGTACTACTGCTTCTACCCATTTCTCCTTTGAACTGACTGAGATCACTCTTCTAGCCCGGCTCGGTAGGTGTACTGTAGGGTGAAGCGCGCTGTACGTACACTTGTACTACTGCTACTGGCGTCTGGCGGCCTCCAGCGTTTGCTGCCCGCGTCAGCGTTTGATGCCGGCCTGCTGAAACAGCCGGCACAGCAAGCAGGTCAGCAGCTGATACTGATCAGCGTATGCACGTCAGCTGTGAATGTTTCAATTTTCAAGGCTGTATCACCGCCGAGGCGTGTAGTTTTCGGCTGCGTCATGGGCATGTCGAGTAGCAGAGATCGAGTAGTAGTAGTAGTAGTACAAAAGTGTACTGCGTGATGGCAACGTCAGAGCTCAGATGGAGTACCTGCTGCATGCCAATATGCCATCATCGCACGCTGCCCGTCTCGATCGTGTACTGATGTAGTACAACTCCTAGGACGATTGGGTCATCAGGCAGCAAGTTCAGGGCGTTCATCACTTCGTCAGAGAAATGGAGGAAGGGGAGCACGGAAACGAATTCAGCCGGGGTAAAGCACCCAAGAGAGCAACAAGGTGAAAAACATTCAGTGGTAGCTGGTTACACATACATGATCCCGACCCGACATCTCATCTCAATACGGAAACCGTTTCCTTTGGATGACGCATCCCAACCACACAAGTAAATACGGAGCTTCTATATGTAAGCTTCTATACATAATAATATAACTACATAAGTAAATGCCAGATCGCGATAAATATTTTCAAAATAAGCAATTGACACCACGGATAGCCAAACGATGACCCCAAATCATATTTTTCTCCACTCCAATATGCAATTTGCTATGGTTCATCCAGATTCCTGTGCAGATGTTTCTTCATACCAATAGGGCCGTCCCGACATAAACGGGGGCCCTGTGCAAAACACTAAAGTGAGGCCTACTAAATTCAAATAATAAAATAATAAATATAGTATAATGTATTGTAAAGCATTGGAATACAAAAAAATCGCACCTATTTAGTCTTGATTGTATAACTTTTACTTAAACAACATCATTCTCTTCGTATTTCTTAAAATAAAATCTTCAATAATAGAGTCATAATCAATCTTCTCCCGCATACCACTCTCAAGTGTTATCATGGCTAAATCATTAAGTCTTTCCTGTGTCATTGAAAAACTTCTTTCTGCTGAGGCAATAGTCACAGGAATGGTCAAGAGAACTCTATATGCAATAGTTGCATTCGGAAAACAATTATGTCGCTTCAGAAACTTTAGAATTTCAACTGGCCCCATATTTCCTCTTGGAATAAAATCTTGAAGAAACGTGTAATCAAGCCAGGCCAAAAGACCGAAGAAACGTGTCGCGACAGGCAGCAGAAAGTAATATTTAGACCAAATATTATTAGGCCAATGGGCTGCCGCACAAGGATTTGGGGGCCCTGTTCGGTAGTACCGGCCGCACACCCAAAGGGACGGGCCTGATACCATGTTATGACATGTTTTATTATCGTATATACTTTAAGTATACCATAATGGTTTTTATATTTTCATAAATTTTTTGAATAAGACGAATGATTAAACATGATGCGCAGAAATCGAGAAATGAGGGAGTACCACACATGAAGAGGTCAGATGCCAAGATGTTAAATCTATCACATCCATCGGTTATTTCCTAACCCTTCTACATCAACCGTCCATAGTTCGATGTGACAGTGATTACATGTCAAGATCTCTTTATGATTAATAAAATTTTATACTTACACCGTGCACAAAATTCTGTAATATAAACAACGTTTCAAAATTGGAGCCAAGTATAGTGATTCTACATTTGTAAGTTACAACAACAAACATGGCATATACAACAAACACAGGGATTCAAAGGAGCTATATAGAAGGGAAAATGCCAAATGATAGGCACTGTAGATCCTAGAACAGGGTAACGGTAACCTCAATATCCGATCACATGTACATCGATGAATCATCTCTCTGCTGCTGGAGGAGCTAGTCCTGTGACTGATGCAGTGGCAATCTGATGATGCGTTTCAACTGGTTGTGTGGTTCGCATGGGCACATGGCAGCAGCAGTGGTTCGAGAGCAAAGCTGACCTTGTGATGGCAACGATGGTTGCAGTCTGTCCTCTGGATCCTGTGCTATCAAGGAGTTTTGCAATAAGTCCTGTGGGTGTGGCTACTGCAATGGCTAAGGTGACTACAGTTGCAGTGGCTAAGGTGACTGCTGTTGCTCTCCTTGCAAACTTTGCTCATGCTGTTGGGGCCGATCGCTTTGCCATGCCCAGACGATATCCTTGAGTGCGGGCCTTATTTCATCTTTCACGAGCTTTTGATACTCTATAGTGTCCCCATTAGTCTTCTTCAACTCAACTAAAAG
>OAMR01000052.1:3033563-3065303 GCA_900205405.1 Echinochloa crus-galli
CGCCGAGGCGCCGACCGTGTGGAGACGTCAGGCGTGAGGCGCGTGAGCGGCCGCCCGCCCACGCCACCCGACTCGCCTTCCGACGCCTTACCTTCCTGCCGCGCGTCTTCGCCGGAGACAGGTACGGGACACGCCTCCTTGGCTTTCCCGCTCGCAAGCTACAGTTTTCTATGCTCTTGTGGCCATGGATTGCTATACCGGAGTAGCCTCACCAACAACGCAATTTTAACGGTGTTTAGCAAGATCAACAGACGAAGCAATAGCTAGAGTCATGGCGGGCAGAATGCATTTGAATCTGAATCTGTACCGTTCAATAGTCCACACTCCGAAAGATACTGACCACTGCATAAAAAAGTGTTTTTTTATACAGGTAGATGCAGGAGCGCGTGCCCAAGTCAACATTTCCTTCTACCATTGGCCGACTCCTTGTGCCATCCGGCCTAACTCGTGTGACTCTCAAGTAGGAGCATCTATGACCTTGATTCCAGCTCACTATTCTTTGTTGTTTAACAATGCAGTAGGATTTGACTCTTCTAGACAGTTCATACTAGCACACCTCACAGACCCCCAGGCCTTCTCTTAGAACAAATCTAGCTAGTTTGGCAGCCAAAGAATCTTCTTCTGTTACACTCCACCAGAGACCAGAAAGAAAAAGCTTTTTCTTTTTCTTTTGGTGGAGGACAGGAAGAGGAAGAATGAGCTCATAGAGGTCACGATGGTAAACACCCCGGCTGTGACAGTAGTCCACCGCGCTGATCAGTTGGTGGAAATACCTCCTAGCAACCTCCTCACTGAACTTTCCCTTGGATATTTTGTTAAACAGCTCACCACCTTTAGCATACTCCAAAACAAAGTAAATCTTGCTCCTGCTAGCCATTACTTCGAAAAGTTGCAGAACATTTGGATGTTTTACCAATCTCATTATTGAAATCTCCCTCTTTATCTGCACTATTAGCCCAACCCTCGTGACCTTGTCCTTATCAATTATCTTTATTGCAACAGCCTGCCCGCTAGTTAGATTTCGAGCATAATATACCTTGGCAAAGTTTCCTTGTCCTAACTGCCTCCCAATTTCATAACGGTCCATCAAAATATTTCTCCTCTCGTCCATTATGTCAATCTATATATAGAGTGAGAGAGAAACAAACAGGGTAGACCAAGTCCACAATGCCCTGCTTTTACAACTGTCTATTTATAGTGAGGGGTAAACAGGCACCAAAATATTATCACCAAGATGGTGTCTTACTGGCTTACAAGATAGAAAACTTTGACCTTCTGTGGCCCAAAATATCGGGAAAATATTGTACCAGTATGCAGCCACCACTCTATCGAGAACTTAATAGGAAAACTTGGGATAAACTGACAAAACTTTCTGGTGCCCGGTCACACGATTTTTCTCTTCCAAGATAAATGTTTTCTCACGTGGTCGGTGGAAACTGCATGGAGAAAAAACAAATCTAATTAGGGCAAGCACGCCATTGAAAATGAAATCAAACAACCATCAACTCAAATTGTGATCCGCGATGGAGGCAAGGTGGATTCAAGCTATACAAGAGTAATATGTTATTTCTAATGTCGATCCAGCATTATGGACTTATGGTGAAGAGTGGAAGACATCCTCTGCTCCTTACCCCTATCAATCACAGTTAAAGCATAGCCTAAAATGAGGGTACCACGCAGCAGTGCAGCACCGCTAAGATTTCAGGCTGCTCCAAAAAGATTTTAGCACAAGGTACCAAAATTAAGGATTTTGTGCTATCAAGGAGTTTTGCAATAAGTCCTGTGGGTGTGGCTACTGCAATGGCTAAGGTGACTACAGCTGCAGTGGCTATGGTGACTGCTGTTGCTCTCCTTGCAAACTTTGCTGATGCTGTTGGGGCTGATCGCTTTGCCATGCCCAGACCATATCCTTGAGTGCGGGCCTTATTTCATCTTTCACGAGCTTTTGATACTCTATAGTGTCCCCATTAGTCTTCTTCAACTCAACTAAAAGAAAAGAAGGAGCAAGCTCAAAAATCTCTGCATCGAGCTCAAGAAATCCCTTTATTCCTTCCTTTGGTGCAGCCAGTTTCAATAACCCATTTTCTTTCTTCTTAATTTTGAGCTTTAACCTCTCAGCAAGTTCCTTTAGCTTAGCAATTACTGCTCCTGCTGGCTGCCTACTGGTAAATCTGTCTTCCTTCCGGCCATGCCTTCCTTCAAACAAATTGGACAGATCAAATCCGTTGTGCCATCCGGCCTAACTCGTGTGACTCTCAAGTAGGAGCATCTATGACCTTGATTCCAGCTCACTATTCTTTGTTGTTTAACAATGCAGTAGGATTTGACTCTTCTAGACAGTTCATACTAGCACACCTCACAGACCCCCAGGCCTTCTCTTAGAACAAATCTAGCTAGTTTGGCAGCCAAAGAATCTTCTTCTGTTACACTCCACCAGAGACCAGAAAGAAAAAGCTTTTTCTTTTTCTTTTGGTGGAGGACAGGAAGAGGAAGAATGAGCTCATAGAGGTCACGATGGTAAACACCCCGGCTGTGACAGTAGTCCACCGCGCTGATCAGTTGGTGGAAATACCTCCTAGCAACCTCCTCACTGAACTTTCCCTTGGATATTTTGTTAAACAGCTCACCACCTTTAGCATACTCCAAAACAAAGTAAATCTTGCTCCTGCTAGCCATTACTTCGAAAAGTTGCAGAACATTTGGATGTTTTACCAATCTCATTATTGAAATCTCCCTCTTTATCTGCACTATTAGCCCAACCCTCGTGACCTTGTCCTTATCAATTATCTTTATTGCAACAGCCTGCCCGCTAGTTAGATTTCGAGCATAATATACCTTGGCAAAGTTTCCTTGTCCTAACTGCCTCCCAATTTCATAACGGTCCATCAAAATATTTCTCCTCTCGTCCATTATATCAATCTATATAGAGAGTGAGAGACACAAATAGGGTATACCAAGTCCACAATGCTCCGCTTTTACAACGGTCTAGTGAAGGGTAAACAGGCACCAAAATATTATCACCAAGATGGTGTCTTACTGGCTTACAAGATAGAAAACTTTGACCTTCTGTGGCCCAAAATATCGGGAAAATATTGTACCAGTATGCAGCCACCACTCTATCGAGAACTTAATAGGAAAACTTGGGATAAACTGACAAAACTTTCTCGTGCCCGGTCACACAAATTTTCTCTTCCAAGATAAATGTTTTCTCACGTGGTCAATGGAAACTGCATGGAGAAAAAACAAATCTAATTAGGGCAAGCATGTCATTGGAAATGAAATCAAACAACCATCAACTCAAACTGTGATCCGCGATAGAGTCAAGGTGGATTCGAGCTATACAAGAGTAATATGTTATTTCTAATGTCGATCCAGCATTATGGTGAAGAGTGGAAGACATCCATTGCTCCTTACCCCCATCACAGTCAAAGCATAGCCTAAAATGAGGGTACCACACGCAGCAGTGCAGCACCGCTAAGATTTCAGGTTGCTCCAACAAAGATTTAGCACAAGGTACCAAAATTAAGCCACCAGCACCCGAAATCGAGCAAAATCACATTAGCGAGCATCATCGATAGCCAACACGGAATTCTCTTTCGCCTGGTCGCCAAATCAGGAAGCATTCCAAAGTCTAGTTCACTACAACAGTAAGCAACAACCTACCGGAGGTGCTAACCTAACCACGAAGCAGCACAAGTACGCCCCTAGACAACCAGGAACCCTCCAAGCAGCAGATCTCCTCATGTACGCAACCAAGAGCAGCAAGCAAAGTAGCAAAGGCAACCGTCACCTGCGCAAAAAGATCCGGCAGACGCGGAGGGGCGGATCCCCGATATCGCCCGCCCAGCCGCGGATGCTCCTCGATCTTGCGCGGCGACTCCCCCGATGTTTTGACCCTTGGAAGAAGCCGTCCCTTTATTTTTGTCCGCCCCCTCCTGTTCTTTCTGGGGGCAGCAGCATCTCCTTCCCCGCGTCTTCACCATTTTCCTCACATGCGCAGATGCGATGCGCGTTGCTGATGCCACCAAGCAAGCCAGGTTCGCACGCAGCTCAGCTCACCCCTTTTTTTTTAGCACGAGCTCAGCTCACATGGAGCCCACCCGTCAGTCAGTAGGACCCACCTGCCCACCGGCCGAGGGCCTCGGGCCCAACGAGGAAATTTCTAATGGGCCAACGGCCCACAGCGCTTCTTCTTTTCTTCTCTTTTTTTTTTGTTTTCGGCGCGGCGGCGGAGGAGATGCAGCGGTGCGGTCGCCGGCGGCGAGTATGGCATGTTCAGGGAGGCCTCACGCACGCGGGGGTGGGGCGCGAAGCCCCCAGCGCTGCCAGGGCGCGGGGAAGGTTGCTCTTGCCCCGCCGACCGTGTGGAGACGTCAGGCGTGAGGCGCGTGAGCGGCCGCCCGCCCACGCCACCCGACTCGCCTTCCGACGCCTTACCTTCCTGCCGCGCGTCTTCGCCGGAGACAGGTACGGGACACGCCTCCTTGGCTTTCCCGCTCGCAAGCTACAGTTTTCTATGCTCTTGTGGCCATGGATTGCTATACCGGAGTAGCCTCACCAACAACGCAATTTTAACGGTGTTTAGCAAGATCAACAGACGAAGCAATAGCTAGAGTCATGGCGGGCAGAATGCATTTGAATCTGAATCTGTACCGTTCCATAGTCCACACTCCGAAAGATACTGACCACTGCATAAAAAAAATGTTTTTTATACAGGTAGATGCAGGAGCGCGTGCCCAAGTCAACATTTTCTTCTACCATTGGCCGACTCCCTTGTGCCGTCCGGCCTAACTCGTGTGACTCTCAAGTAAGAGCATCTATGACCTTGATTCCAGCTCACTATTCTTTGTTGTTTAACAATGCAGTAGGATTTGACTCTTCTAGACAGTTCATACTAGCACACCTCACAGACCCCCAGGCCTTCTCTTAGAACAAATCTAGCTAGTTTGGCAGCCAAAGAATCTTCTTCTGTTACACTCCACCAGAGACCAGAAAGAAAAAGCTTTTTCTTTTTCTTTTGGTGGAGGACAGGAAGAGGAAGAATGAGCTCATAGGTGGCAATAGGTGATGAGGAGCTTAAGATTTGTGTTGTTACTGTTGGCGGCTGCTGCTGCATTGATCAATCCATCAGGAGGAGTAGTGGTGGAGGAGGAGGACTGGGAGCGTTTCTTGCTGGAGTGGAGGCAGCATACTTCTCTTCCATCGCCACTTCTGAATGGGGATCTGGTAAGCCATCCAGGCACTTTTTCTTCGCTGCACTAGACAGTATTGATTGATTCATGAAATGCATGCTTTCTTGAGATCTGCCACGCAGTTTGCAACATGAGTTCCTTTTGTGTTCTTCTCAAAAATTGATTCTTCAAATTAGTAGCTCACCAAGTACTAATAAAAAAAAGGAAAAGAACCAAAAAAATAGGGTCCTGGACTTCACTATGTACTTAAGAGAGTATGTCAGTTTGTTTTTCCTTATATTCTGCGAACTTTTGTTTGGTTAGATTTTGCTATTACACTTGGTTCTTCTGCGAAAAATTGGAGGCATCAGTAAAGGTGTACTTACTATGTAGGCTGCTTTGTGGATGGATGCAGGTTGACAAAATATGGTTGATTTGCTTAAGGGACATGGTTGGTGCAGAGGAAATATTGGGCAATGTACTCTCGTTTGCTTCAGATGAACTGTTGAGTCGTTCTTCAGAGAATGTTTTGAAGACTGTGTTGTTTCTGGAGCTTCTAGCTCTCCTTTCCCACGAAAAACTATCTACTACCTGTGATTGTATCCGTGCAAGCTACTTCAGTTTGGGCATTCCACAAGAATTTGGTGTTGCACTGGGCACCTATCTTGAGAGCCACAAGCCATTGCTTGGTTCAAACTTCTATTCAAGACGGCATTTGGCTGATCAATCAATTGGAGATGCTCCTTCCATGGCTCCAGCTTTTGTGCCATCCATGGCCTCTGGTGATGAAGTTCAGTTTCCCCAATCTGTTACAGAAACACCATCTACGCCTTCCAACTCTCTCAATACTGAATCCGCCAACAAACCTCATCACCATAAACCTGCACACGAACATCAGGGAGTGACTCCTCCAATTTCACCATTGAAGAACCATAGCGACTATGTTAAATTAGTCTTGATTGCAGTTCTTCCAACAGCTGCATTCTCATTCATCACAGCATTTCTAATTTTCTACTGCTGTGGATGTAACAAAAGCAAGGTCTCTGTCAGTGAGCAACGAGATGACCATCCTCTTCTTCACATGCAGTTGGCTAACGTCCCAGGTGAGACAGCGTCCATTCTGTCCACCTACGATGGATTGTTCTTATAGTACTGTAACATGCGTCATTCTGTCTGCAGGTTCATCACCCGATGCCAATCCACTTCACAAGAATGATCAAAGGGTTGGGCCTTCTAAGGCTGGAGTCAGCATGGGTCAGTGCCTTCCATGCTGTTTTAAAGGATCATCTGACACCACACCAACATCACAAGTGATTGGAGGAACACCAGAGAACAATGCCATGGGTGATGCTCCTAAACCAATGCCACCGCCTCCGCCACCTCCACCTTTGCCACCTCCTATCAAGAAGGCTCCTCCTCCCCCACCTGGACCACCCAAAGGTTCAAAAGCAAGACTTGCTCAGTTGTCACCTGTTGAATCAAGTCATTCCGAAGGATCATCTGCAGGTGAGCAGACCAGCGAATCATCTGAAGCCGAAGTTAATGCTCCAAGAGCCAAACTTCGACCTTTCTATTGGGACAAAGTTCTTGCTAATCCTGATCAATCAATGGCATGGCATGACATCAAATTTGGTTCTTTTCAGTAAGTCTTACTGTTAGTAACAATTTCTTGATACATTCTGTCTACATTGTGCTTATTTTTCACAACTACATTTTGCAGTGTGAATGAGAACATGATAGAGGAATTGTTTGGCTATAGCGCTGGCAACAGACATGACCTCAAGGACAAGGAACTTCCCTCCACAGATCCTGCTTCTCAGAAACTTTCTCTTCTCAATGTTAAGAAATCATGCAACCTTGCAGTTGTTTTTAAGGCGATGAATGTCAGGGTACAAGAGATCCATGATGCTCTCATTGAAGGTATATGTATATCCACAAGCTATTCTCAATTTGCCCATGTAGCTTGCTTAACTTTTATTTTTTTTAAAAAAACATGCCCTTCAGTATATCTCTAAATACAAGTCATTTGCACAAACTTAGATAAAAATTGACAATACACTTGCAAGTTAAGTTTTTAGAAAAAAAACTCTGTTGCTATGATTTGTAGTGTGTTTACTAACTTTTTAAAGTTTATTTAGAAGGTATTATCGATTTTCTTGTGTAGTTTGGTTAGCTGTATAGAGAAAAACAGGCCTTCGATATATCTCAGAATGCAAGGTATTTTCACCAACTTAGAGGACATTACACTTATAAATGGTGTTTTTAGAAACTTTGCTGATGATCACCTAGAGGGCATTCACTACCTTTATTAAGTTAATCATTCACGTACACATCATAAACTTTGCCTGAGTACATATCTGGCAGGTTTTTTAATATACACTGCGTTGGACATTCTATTTTAGTATACTATATGTTTGACCTGTTCCATTTATGGAGGAGACCCAACTAAAATTTGCTTCAGATTATATAATATTTTCTGCTTTTACATCTATTTATTTGTTGACATCAACATGAATCTAAAAGATGAAAACAAATCCAGCTACGCTGCATAGAATGTGCATTTTCTTTTCTTTCTGGATAGTTCACTATTGATACCTAAATATTATGATTTTCTGAAGTATTTTGTTTGTACTGGTGAGAGTGTCCAATTGCTTTGCTGCTTCTTGGTTTTGGTTTTTTGCTCAGCCCATGTCGAGTCATCAGCCTCAGAGATGTTTTTGAGGATCCTTATATGTAGATTTTCACTTAATTTTAATAGACTTGTGATCTAGTTCTCCTGCAGTGCCCTCAAATTTTCTGATGCTCTTTTCACCTTATTCTTTTCATAAGGGAATGAACTTCCTAGGGTTCTCCTTGAGACAGTCTTGAGAATGAAGCCAACTGATGAGGAGGAGCAGAAGCTCAGGCTCTATAATGGGGATTTCTCGCAACTAGGCCTTGCAGAACAAGTGATGAAGGCACTAATTGATATACCTTTTGCTTTCAAAAGGATCAATGCTTTGCTTTTCATGTCCTCCTTACAAGAAGATGCTTCAAGTCTCGGGGATTCATTCCTCCAGTTGGAGGTAATTGACATCAAAACAGTTGACTTCTGTTTTAAATTCGCCAAAATAAAATAAAAAACTTTAACCTTTCATTACAAGATTACTTATACTACTTATGTTGTTGCCAGGTTGCTTGTGGGGAACTAAAGCACCGCCTTTTTCTGAAGTTACTGGAAGCTGTTCTCAAAACCGGAAACCGTTTGAATGATGGGACTTTCCGTGGTGGCGCTAATGCGTTCAAACTTGACACCCTTTTGAAGTTATCAGATGTCAAGGGCACTGATGGAAAGACCACATTGCTTCACTTTGTTGTTCAAGAGATCATTCGATCTGAAGGTGTTCGTGAGGCACGATTGGCCATGGAAAGTGGAAAAAGTCCGTCTCCTAGTACTTCAGATGACAATTCCAATGGATCCCTTGAAGAAGATGGTGATTACTACTCCCACCGTGGCCTTAAGATTGTTTCAGGACTCAGTACTGAGATGGACAATGTCAAGAGGGTAGCTGCACTAGATGCTGAAGCTTTGTCTTCCAGTGTGGTGAACCTCATACATGAGTTGCTTAAATCAAAGGAGTTCCTGAGTGAAATTGCAACAACAGAAGAACAAAGTGGATTTCGCCGCTCATTGGAATGCTTTGTGGAATTTGCAGATAATGAGATAAATTTTTTGATGAAAGAAGAGAAGAGGTTGAGATCATTAGTGAAGAAAACAATCCGATATTTCCATGGAAATGACTCTAAAGATGACGATTTTCGGTTATTTGTGATTGTAAGAGATTTCTTAGTGATGCTAGATAAGGCATGCAAAGAAGTAGGGGCATCACAGAAGAAGGGTACAAATAAATCAAGAAGCAATGGCAATGGCAATGGCAACCCTACCTCTGAGTCAATCCTACAGGAGAAACAGTTCCCTGCTGTAGATAACCGTTCAGATAGTTCAGACTCTAACGATTGACAATAGATACTGATGTTCTATTCTTGAGGAAACGTTGTAAAGAAAATCCATTTTGGCGAGGAAATATATTAGCGTACATACAGATTTCACATGCATATCTTGATTAATATTCATAGCTTCACGATATGGTCCCTAAAAGTTCTTTAAATTAGTCTCTTTGTTCACATGCTTTATCCTTGAAATCCAGTCTTTGCATTATAATCTGATCCATATTCATATATCAGACAAATATATTACAATGGAGGCATGCAGCTTAAACTCTTAACTTATAATATCTTTTTGTCATATATTCTCTTTTTCTCGAATACGTAGTAGAGGTACACATCATATGTGTTAGATTAAAAACAATCCATCATTTCCTCATATTTCCATCCTTCTATAACCATAAGTTAGTTTTTCAAAGCTCCTCAATTGCCAATGTTGTTATATTTTTCACAAACTCTAAACATGTTACTATAAAGACTCTAAACGTGATGTCCACCATTTTATATATATACTACAAAACTAAAAAAAAAGTCTAAACATGATGGCAAGAGATAAAATGAGTGAAGAGGAAGAGACGATTTCTCACTCCGAAAGGAAAACCCCAAGTCCCAACCACTCGACAAGAATCGGACGGCCCAAATTAGCGCAGCGCGTATAGGGGGCTAGGCTCCTTATCTGCCACTCCATCGCCTTGCCGGCGGGCGGCGGCATTGCGCAGCGCGGACCCCAACAACCCTTCCTCTGCCTCGTCGCCTCCTGCTAGGGCTTTGCTCCTCCCCCGAAACCCTACCCGCACCATGCGCGATCGGTCGGTGGATCGCGAGTTCCCCAGCCGGGAGCGGGGGGATCGGCCGCCGCCCGGGATGCTGGGCCCTCCGCGCCGCGGGCCGGCGTACAAGACGAAGCTGTGCGCGCTGTGGCAGCGCGGCGGCTGCTCCCGCGACACCTGCAGCTTCGCGCACGGGCACGCCGAGCTCCGCCGGTTCCCCGGCTCCCGCACCTCGTTCCCGCCCCGCGCCGGTATACACAGCCCTCTCTCGTGCCCCCATTCTCCTCCCGTTCGTTTGTTTTTTGTCAGTTGAATGGTTATCTTCTGAGATCAGATCCCCCGCAGGGGTTTAGTGTTCGTGGTTGATTAGGAGGGCTGGTTGTGTGGATTTTCAGCAAATTCTCTTTCTCGGATTGTTTTGTTGGTAGGTTTAGACGTATTGATGACTAGATGCAGGGAGATGGTGTGGTTAAGTGAATACTGAATAGTAAAAAAAAGGAGAGGAAATGTCATATGCGGCCGGTCGCTGATATGGATATCTGTAATAACGGAAGGGAGGAATTATGTCAGTTTGGCTGGGATTGTGACAAACTAAAGAATGAATGTATTTGATTGGACATTTATGGATGGCCATCTTTGGAACTTTAAGGTGTTACATGGAGACAGGCCCAGGCGCTGGTGTCCTAGCGTGGATGTCTGATTCGTCACTTTTTTTGGCGGGACGCTAAATAACACTTGGAATCTGACACGGGTGTGAGCTGTGTGGTTCAGCAATAAAATTAGGGGACTGTCTGGGTAACAGATTTACCCCTGGGTATTGTGGTTCATAGGGAACCTTTTTCTTGCTTCATGATTTTTGTAGTAGCATGCTTTCTATGTTTTGTATTATCCTATAGTGCTCTTGTGATTTGTTAAATTTTTTATGTCAGTGCTTCAATTCAACCTCAGTTGCCGCATATAGAAAATAATTCTAACAAGTGGAAGCTTGTTGCAGAATTAGGCGGCATTCTTACTGGTTGTCTTTTGATTTAACTACCATTCCAATTAGCAGACTCCTGAGCAGATTTATTAGACTCAACTGCTACCAGAGGATAAGATGACCTTTATATAGATTCATCACTTGGTATTTCGATGATTTGTTGTGACTGTAATGCTTGTCCTATATCAAGAAGGTGGGCGTACCAGTATCTTGGATGACGACTCCACTGAATGATGTCCATATAGGTGTGATGTGCTATGATCATGTGATTAGCAGCTTTAACAGTTAATTGAGCTTGTATACTTGAATACTGTGCATCAGTTAGTTTCATTGGGAAGCCTGGTAATTGCAAGTTATTGTAATTCTTGCAAGTCCCTGCGGAAGATATCTGGACAAATGATAGTAGATTTATATGGTGATATTGGAATTATAGAAGACCTCAACTTGTCATAATTGCTATTTGAGGTTACTCATGGTGCTTCCATCAATTTGATTTCTGACAATCAACATTATGAGTCTGGTATCATCTTAATGGGTGCATCAGTGGTTTCAAACCATATTTTGGTATATACTCATGCGTTAATTTTCGGCCCTACTTTGTTGTGGCTAGTGGTATTATCCTGGAGACCCTTCTACTTATTGCTAATTGAATTATCTTGTAACTCAAAGGTTGTGGTAAGCTTTACCGGCTTATGGGTGACCTATCTTCAAATTGCTACATTTTTTTCCTTTCAGTGTCATATATTCTTCCTTTGTAAAACCTCTCTATCTTGACTTTAGGGAGAAGAGATTACAGAGGGGTTGACTTCAGAGATAGGTTTGATAGGAGGCGTTCGCCTCATAGGAGGCATTCGCCTCATAGGAGGCATTCCCCTGACAGAGATTCCAGGGGTCGTCCCATTCATGACCGAAGACCAATTTCTCAAGAAAGGGGTAAACAACACTTTCTCTTCTTATTCTAAAATTCGTATCTGTCAACATGTTAGCTGAACTCCAAGTCCGTTGTGTATATAGGTTACTAAAACTTTGAAAATTTTACTTGCAGAATCTAGCTATTCACGGTCCCCCAGCAGGAAGAGGTATACAATGCATTTTCAATAAAACTCTTCAATAAATGATTAAGTCATTCAATTGCCTATACTCTGACACATCTGTCTGCACTCTCTACCGCTCATAGTTTTAATTGTTATTATCCACTGTTTGTTATCTGCCTTGTTTTATGTAATTTCCTCATATTTAAATACCATTTGATTTTCTGAGCTCAAATAACTTTCAAAGCTTTATCACTGAACAATATGTTAAAACATCCTCTCTGAAATCATAATTTTGTCCTTGCAGACTCACCGCTGTGGCATTTAGTTGCCTATATTATTTGTATTCATTGTATTGACAAGAGCATGTAACATATGTTCCTAGAAAACATGCAAGTACTTTTTTATGCTTTATTTACGTCCATGGTTACTAAAGTCATGTCATGTGTGATATCTGTTTGCAATTATCTAATGCACTCAATTCTTAATTCACTTCTTAAACAAAGTTCAGATATACTTTTTACAATATGATTGCCTCTTCTGATAAAATGACCCTTATGTTCCCTGTGAAGAATTTTATTTATTTATTGGGCTCTCTACCTGCATTGAATGTGCGGAAGACTGAACATACATGTTTATGTTATAATTTACCTTTCCACTTTATAATCCCCACCCCCTCTCTCTCAGTGAAAGGAGGCATGATAAGAAGCCTGATGATGGTGAAACCAACTCATCCAGGAGTTTGAGTGTCTCCGACAATAATGATGATAGAAAAAAGGAGACTCTCTTAAGTGCTGATGGTGATGATAAAGAGGATCAAGAAATACAGGTCTGATGCATGATTCAATGATGCTGCAAATCATCTTTAGGACACCCTGTCATTGTATAATTAATATTAAGATCATTTTGCAGCTGAAACAAATAAGACAGGATATGGAACTTCTGCGCGAGGATAAATCTCATTTGGAGGTCAGTTTCTCTGCCTTTACTATTGCATGCTGGTGAACCATGTGTGCTTTGACGGTAATTTGGGAAAAAAATGAGGCATCGATTTCATGCATCGGAACAGTGTAGCTATTTTGTTATTACACTACTGCATCGGCTAATAATTTCAGTGTATAGAACTTATTTGCAATCAGTAATGCTTGGCTGTTTGTTATTTTAAACTTACCCATTCCATGCATGTACGGAAGTATGGGACACTGACGTGTTAATCAAAATTCAACCTTTTGTGCTTTATTTTCAGTGGTGCCTGCTATAACTTTCTTTTGCTGCGTGTATCTTGTTTATTGAAGAGGACTCGGTGTCCATGATGGTTTAAATTTATTGAAAACTATCAAATGTCCATAATGGTTTAAACATTTTGTTGGAGTAATATTTGTAAAAGTCGATATGTGTATCAGTAAACCTTGTTTCACAATGCCCATTGCCTGATACTAGGTGAGCATTTCTTCCTAGTATCTTTAAATGCTTTGTTCGGATAATGTTTCTTTTAGTTCCTCCATCCTTGGTCTACTTTACAAGTTATGATTGGCCATGTATTCGCTTATTTAACCTCTTGACAATCTGTACAGTTCAATGCTTATCCTTTTAAATAAGTCGATCTCGTGTAAATTTGAATGGACACTCATATTAACTACCTTTCATAGATCATTTTGGATGACAAGAATGCTGAAGTACGCAAGATTTCTAGCAGAGTAAATGATCTTGATCTGCAGCTAAGGAAAGAGAAAGAGGAATGCCATAGGTACTTTTACAATCAGGCACATGACAATGGCATGCCTGTTGTGTTTATACAAATAGCTCCACGGTGCCATCAAGTATTCTATTGTCATGCTATTTTATTTCCAATGTAGGATGACCTCAAAAATAAAGAAGTTCCTTAAGGCTCATAGTCGCTTTTTGAAAGCACAGGAAGAATTGAAAAGGTACTACATTGTGTTTTTGTCACTTTTCCAACTAGCAATTTGAAAACATTTTGCCTTGGTGTAAGCTACACCACCACCGATGGAGATCCACCCTGCCCATCTACAATGAACTGTGGTCAATTTAGTATTTTTTTTAAAACTCAAAATCAATCGTGATTATAAAAACCTTAGTATATGCTAGTGTAGTCTCTGGTACTGAAGAATGTACAGTGACAACTATCCTTTCTTATGGTTGACATGATGTGAATCTTTCTAAATGACCTCTGTTTCTCCACGGTATCGAAGTATTTAGGGCTTGTTTGGTTAGCGCCTGGCAGGCAGCTTGACGCCCAGGTAGCAACGCCAGCCGTAGGCGTCCGAAATCGGATGCCTGGGATCGCTGCCTGTGGCAGGCAGGTTTGCCTGGGCTGCAAGAAAACAGGCCCTTAGTACTTGGAGTTTGAGCGAGTCTAAAACTTCCTCTGT
Organism: Echinochloa crus-galli; assembly: GCA_900205405.1. NCBI lineage: Eukaryota > Viridiplantae > Streptophyta > Magnoliopsida > Poales > Poaceae > Echinochloa > Echinochloa crus-galli. The sequence goes on from OAMR01000052.1 coordinate 3,047,892, forward strand.
CTTGATGCAATGGAATTGTTGTGACTAGTTTGCTATCCTTTATAGAAACACTACATGAAGTATAATGGGCATTTTAGAATGAGGTTGTTGTTTCGCGAAACAACCGCCTCATGAGCTAAAATTTAGGACTATGAGACAACTCTCCCACCATTGTACGAGTTTTGTTGCCATGCAACCAATCATATTTATTTATTTTCACATAAATTAAAGGATTTTGTATTACTATGAGACAACTAAAACAACAACCTATTGTATAAATTATCTGATAAGTTGTCTCAAGATTACGTGTCATTGCATGAGACCGCATATTAGACGGCACCAATATACCTGCCCTAAGGTGGCCTCTCCATTGAGTATAGCGGCCCCAGTGCCACGTTTCTAAGTTTGAGTACTATATATGGTCCGACCTAGTACAAGGAAAATGCCACGCCAACATGCAGAGCCAACAGCTCAGAAACCAGTGTCTTTGCATTGCTGCATGTGAAAAAGCTTCACGTACATTATTTGTAGACTTCACTATGAACTCGATGACCAGTAAGGCCGGACATTACCTGCTAAAGACCGATGAGGCATTGCTGCATGTCTCAAGAAGATTGGTCTGTCTTGTAGTTTGTGGCTAATTTCGCAGTGTTGGCCAAGATGCACGTTCCTGTGTTCCGAGGAGAAATCCTAGGTCCGTCCTTAGATTTTTTTTGTACCTAGCATTGGTCGGATTGTCATTTCCTAGTTGAAGGCACTGTCTGGAGTTTAAGGAATTTGCTTTCCATGTTGAAGCTCTATGATATAATTATCTCTCCAAGTTGAAGCTCTATGATATGTTGGATGGCGTGTGTTCGCTTAGGAGTAATTAGAGATTGACTTGCATCCTCTGAGAAGAGTGCAAGCTAAGGTAGGAGCTAGGAAGAAGAATACGTGTTCCTCACTTGAATTATATTTCGACCCTATTGAATCATATATGTTCCCTCTACCCTTCTCTTTGTGGAGAGCGGCCTTTATATACTTATAAGTTCTAGTGCATGATGACCTATGGTTATGTCTTATCACTCATGCATTAATGTTAAGATCAAACATAGACAGATGGAACTCCCATTTCCATTATCAATAGACATTGAATATTTGATTATTGGAATTCTTGATATACTAATTTTCATACAGATTCGAATTATTCTTCCCACAATTATTAGCGAATACAATTGGGAGGAGTAGGCTGAGAAAACCATGCAGAACGACATGGGTTGGCCTATGGATGGCTCTTAAAAGTAGGAGTTGCCGACGTGGAGGCCGGTCACGAGGTCATAGTACTCGCTAATGTAGCCGCGCACCAATCTTGATAGTTAGGGAGTCCTCGATCGGTGTGTCTGTCCAACAAATTGAATTAGTAAGTATCTGACCAAGAACTGACAAAATGCACTTAATGCACAAAGAATAAGACATGTGACCAATGTTGGTAGCAATAGTGGTGCTGGAACATTTTGATGCAATGTTGGTAGTGAAAATTCATTATCGGAAGTATGGCCACCCGCATACACCAAACATAATAGAGAAGCTTATTTTAATAAGACAATGGACAATGGTATCTACTGGATCATCTCAATTGCACATGCACGTTGAAGGTCTATTTCATCAATTTTATTTAAAATATTTTACGAGGAGCCAATATCATGCATTTGGTTCACAAATAATAAACCATACGACCATGTTGGTACCTGTTGATGCTGGAGGCCCACCAGGGGGTATGGCAGGCTTCGGTGACGATGACGGTGGGATGTGGCGTCGCAATATTGGCATCGAGAATTTGTTCCTATTAGCATGAGCACCTGCATAGACGACAAATAACATAGCAATCGAACTAAAATGCATGTATGGTCAAATTAGTATTTGATCTTTTGATGGGAGGTACTTGAACTAAAAATTGCCGAGTTCTTGAATATCATGTTCACCGAAGGCCAATAGCATCACAAATAGGAGAGGGAGAACGGACAGTGTCAAGGTGTTGTGAGGCGTGGCAGTAAAACGATCGATGGTGAGGTAGAAGATAGGTGATGTCAGTTTGTGTCACTGGATGTGTCTATTTATAGGTGGTTCGCGCTCGAGAGTCCAAAGTGGGCATTGAGCGCATCATGGTTGTGCTAGACTAGTATGCATGCATCTTTGTGGGGAAGTTCATTGGTGCTATAATGGAAATAATACTATGTATGTATATTTAGAAAAAAATAATTCCTACCATAATAGACCATGGTCTTGCACAAAATTAATTCATGCCATACCACACATGTCATCCATTGTTAGCGGGAAATTAATTCCGGACACCTTGTAATAGTTAAGGGTAGGCATCACTTTATTTGGTACATTGGTGAGTAACTAATATTCCTATTTTTAGAATAACGTTTATGGGGATTTTAAATTTTCATATGTCGAATTTCAACCGGAGTAAGGTTGTGCATTAATTTAGCCTAGATGTTGCAATATATTCATGGCATATCTTAATTCATTCTAGGTGATAGCACGCGAAACATAGGACCGCGTTAACAGTCCCTGTGCAGTGCTTGACCACCCTGCGGTAAGGCTGTGCATTCATATGGCCTAGTTGTTGCAACATATTCATGACATACCTTAATTCATTTGGTGAAAAATAATAAACCATGCGACAATGTTGGTACCTGTTGATGCTGGAGGCCCACCAGGGGGTATGGCAGGCTTCGGTGACGGTGGCGATGGGATGTGGCATCGCAATATTGGCATCGAGAATTTGTTTCCATTAGCATGATCACCTGCATAGACGACAAATAACATAGCAATTGAACTAAAATGCATGTATGGTCAAATTAGTATTTGATCTTTTAATGGGGGGGGGGGGTACGTGAACTACAAAATTGCTAAGTTCTTGATTATCATGCTTACCGAAGGCCAAGAGCATCACAAATAGGAGAGGGAGAACGGACAGTGTCAAGGTGTTGTAAGGCGTGGCAGCAAAACGATCGATGGTGAGGTAGAAGATAGGTGATGTCAGTTCGTGTCACTGGATGTGTCTAGTTATAGGTGGTTCGCGCTTGAGAGTCCAAAGTGGGTACTGAGCGCATCATGATTGTGCTAGACTAGTAAGCATGCATCTTTGTGGGGAAGTTAATTGGTGCTATAATGGAAATAATACTATGTATGTATATTTAGAAAAAAATTTAATTCCTACCATAATGGACCGTGTTCTTGCACAAAATTAATTCATGCCATACCACACATGTATCCATTGTTAAAGGGAAATTAATTCTGGACACCTTGTAATAGTTAAGGGTAAGCATCACTTTTATTTGGTACATTGCTGTGTAATTAATATTCCTATTTTTAGAACAACTTTTATGGGGATTTTAATTTTTTGTATGTCGAATTTCAAATCGGAGTAAGGTTGTGCATACATCTAGCCTAGTTGTTGCAATATATTCATGGCATATCTTAATTCATTCTGGGTGATAGCACGCGAAACATAGGACCGCGCAAACAAGTCCCTGTGCTTGACCACCCTGCGGTAAGGTTGTGCATTCATATGGTCTAGTTGTTGCAACATATTCATGACATACCTTAATTCATTTGGTGCACAAATAATAAACCATGCAACCATGTTGGTACCTGTTGATGCTAGAGGCCCACCAGGGGGTATGGCAGGCTTCGGTGACTGTGGCGATGGGATGTGGTGTCGCAATATTGGCATCAAGAATTCGTTTCCATTAGCATTATCACCTGCATAGACGACAAATAACATAGCAATTGAACTAAAATGCATGTATGGTCAAATTAGTATTTGATCTTTTGATGGGGGGTACTTGAACTACGAAATTATTGACTTCTTGATTATCATGCTTACTGAAGGCCAAGAGCGTCATAAATAGGAGAGGGAGGATGGACATTGTCAAGGTGTTGGGAGGCATGGCAATAAAATGATTGATAGTGAGGGAGAAGATAGGTGATGCCAGTTCGTGTCACTGGGTGAGTCTATTTATAGGTGGTTCGCGCTCGAAAGTCCAAAGTGGACACTAATTGCATCTTGAATGGTGTCTTTAATAAGGTAATATTGGTTGTGCTAGACCAGTATGCATGCATCTTTGTGGGGAAGTTAATTGGTGCTATAATGGAAGTAATACGTATGTATGTATTTTTAGAAGAAAATTAATTCCTACAATAATGGACCGTGTTCTTGCACAAAATTAATTCATGCGATACCACACATGTATGCATTGTTAGCGGGTTTATTCTCGCCACCTTGACACCTTGTAATAGTTTTTTTTGACCGGAGTCAGTAGGGGAAGCCCCAACCTATTTTTTTAATTTTTTTATTCCAAACCCAGTTAATTCGCTCCCACAGGGAGTCGAACCTAGGTCTGTAGGGTGCTACTCATGTGCTCTAACCAGTAGGCTAGAGACCATTTCACGACACCTTGTAATAGTTTTTGACCGGAGTCAGTAGGGGAAGCCCCAACCTATTTTTTTAATTTTCTTTATTCCAAACCCAGTTAATTCGCTCCCACAGGGAGTCGAACCTGGGTCTGTAGGGTGCTACTCAGGTGCTCTAACCACTAGGCTAGAGACCCTTTCACACACCTTGTAATAGTTAAAGGTAGGCATCACTTTATTTGGTATATTTATGAATAATTAATCTTTCTATGTTTAGAACAACTTTATAGTGATTTTAAATTATCGTATGTTAAATTTTAAATCGAAGTAAGATTATGCATTCATCTGGCATAGGCAGCAGGGTGGGTGCGGCTAGCCTATATAGGCTTAGTCGCACCAAAATCCTTAGCGCGACTAATCATGCCACATCATACTGTCAGATTGATGTTTAGTCTTAATCCCTCTATTGCATATGGCGTTATACCTCTCTTAGTCTCACTAAATGCCTTGGCGCCACAAATTACTACTACTTAAAAATACAATTCCTGGTAATTTATTAATAAAAATCTATCCTATAAAGATTCAAAATTTTTGATGGGATCCACAAGTCAGTGACACTAATTTCACGTTGAACCAACCACAGTACATAATTTTTTTATCTAATAAACAAACTAGCAACCACGACAGGCAAAAAACATAAAAACTTAAACTACCATGACTCATCATCCAACCACGACAGGTAAGAAAAAAATAGAAACTATCAGGATTCCTTAATATAATCGTTGAGTTCGTAACCGGTATGATATATGTATTTTTATCAAATACGTGTGTCACACGGTGCTAAAAAATACTAAAAAAATCTCTGAGGAAAGGGATGACTCCCCCCTCCAACCCCGCCTACCGCCTCATCTTCCTCCGCCAGCGTCGGCCTTGCCACGCCGCCTGACATCCACCACCGCCCCTCGATCCCGTCCTCCTAACAACTCCGACGGCCACACCCTCATCTCCCACCCCGTCCACCGCCCTCCTGCCTCCCGCAGCTCCAATGGCGCCCTCCCGCCTCTCTGCACTGCCGGCTGCCGGGCCGCGGCCCACACTACCGTGTCACGGCTGCTGCTCCCAACCTTCTAGGTTCATTGGTGGAAAAAATCTTTCCTAGCAACGCGCGTGAAACTTAGCTCAGAATACGGGCCACTCTATGCTCGAGCACCGCGCGGTAGGCCGGTAGTAGCCCAGGATTAAGTTCAAAAGCTGCGGCTGGTTGGTTCCGTCCATCTCCATTCTCGTCGAGTCGTCGATTAAAATGACGCACACTTTCTCGAAATTCTATCGGCGTGCGTGAAAACTATTTGTATTTTTGCTGAAGTAGGAGTACAGTATAGTGCAAAAATGGAACATCTGCGATCAGTCAACCTCGTTGCTGGTGGAGTACCTCTCACAAAATTCAGCACCCCGAACTGTCAATTGGTTGATGACTGTTGATCTGACCACGGAACGACCTGACACAATGGCCCGCAATGCTTCTGGTTCGCATCGCATCCACGTACTGTCTAGCTAGATGGTCTTCAGTCGTCATCCTGTAATTGGAAATTGGAATGCGCAGAATGGCATTTCCGTCAACGTATTGAGTCTTCTTCAGTCATTGTATACTTGTACACGGCCGGGAGTCCAGCCAAGCAGCCACATCACTTCTATAACTGTCCGGATGCTGACTGTTGGTACAAAGGTATTCACCATAAGTTCTTCTTTTATGTTTATTTTGGCTACTATCCACGGTAGTTTACCGCCTTCGTCCACCCCAAGACTAGCCTTGGTCATGGCGCTGCAGAAACTCCAAATCTTTTTTTATGCTAACATGCACAGCTATGGCGATCAACCCAGAAGCAGCAGCTCTCCTCCAATGGAAATCCTCCCTGATCAACTCCCCTCACTGTCCAGCAAAGGTCGTAGCCAGCTTTATAGATAAAGTAAACTGAAAGATACTGGGATTACCAGTTTACAATAAGCACGAGTCCGCAGACTCAACCTGACTACTTACAAGTCCCCACCGGGACCTCCTAGGAGACATCCCCGGGACAACACAGGGTTACTCAAGGACGCACACCTAAAAGGCCGAAAATCCATTGAAGACAGGCAAGATCGGGCCGTCCGCGGGGTCCAACACTTCAGCGACGCGGCAGCAGGGGCAACTCCAAACAACGCCTTCAGGAAGGCAAAGACGCCGAGCCAGCGCCAAAGTTTGGTCTTCACCACGGAGACCGCTGCAACCGCAAGGGGTGTTCCGACAGCAACGCCCTCAGCAGGGAAACACCGTTGCCCGATCCAGCCCGCCGGACCGAAGCTTTCGCTTGTTGAACACCACCCGAAACCCGAGGTACAAGCCCCAACTCGAACGCCGCCGAACACCACCTACGCATCGTGACCGCCGAGACTTTCCTGAAAGATCCCATAAGAACTAAAGCCGCCACAAGTTCCACTGAACTGGGGGACACAAGCTCGGCATCCATCCCGGAGTAGCCCACCTCGATTGCGGACAGGTCCGAGTGAACCACCAGCCCTAGAACCCAGATTCGATCCCCTCCTGGGGCAAACCCCAGCGGATCTAGTTGAACCATCAAACATGAATCGAGCATCACCATGGAGATGGGCCGAGATGACGTCACCAGAGGGCAAGATCGCCGGGAGCGCCGAAGGAGGACAAGGACCCCCACCTCCCCATCCACGGCCGGCAGGTGCTGCAGACCCCAAGCAAGCCGGAGAAGGGGAGCACGGCTGGCGGTACCAGGCCACCGCGGAGCAGGGCCTTCTACCGGGCGGTGGGCCCCAGCAGCAGGCCAGCCACCAGGCCGGCGCCGAAGACGAAGGGGAGAGCCCACCAGCCCGTCGCAGAGGCCCTTGACGCCGACGACTCGTCGACCCCAACGGAGCCGCGGCGGCGCCGCCCCCCACGGGATCCACCGACGAGCACTTCCACCGCCCCGCGCAAGGGATCCCCGCCGACCGCCGGCCTCCCTCGCCGGCATGGGAGGGGAACGCGCGGGCCTTGAACGCCTAGGCCGCGCAAGCGGCCCGGGCGGAGCCGGAGCGCCGGTGAACGAGTGACGGAGGACAGGGGCGGACGGCGAGCACAACCCTAGATCTGCGGCGGAGGAGAGGAGAGGAGCCCCGCCGCCGCCATCACCACGGCCGCCCGGCAGCGCCGGCGGGCCGCTCAGGCAGCGGCGGAGCAGGGAGCGCAAGGTGGGCGGGGCTACTGGCGGCGCGGCGGCGGGTGAGGTTCCGCCCGTCGCCTCTGGGAGAGAGAGGCGCGGTGCCATACCCTACTGGCTACCAGCTCAGTCAGGAATAGAACATGGCCATGGCCATGGCATTCAAATTTGGAGAGATAACTGGATACCTGATCTGACTCCCTAAAGATCTCAAGCCCGTCAAAAGAGATATAGACTTCGAAAGGGCTAATCTGATGCTCCAAAACCCAAGACAGGAACTCAATATCAGGATTCCAGAAACATAGGGTGATGACATACTTGCATGGCACTTTGAGAAAAATGGCATTTTTTCTGACAGAAGTGCATACAAATTTGCAGTTCAAGCAAAGTCTGGTGAAAATTGTGGTAGAAGTACCTCTACAGATATGAGGATTTATGATACCATTTGGAAAACCCCGATGCCCCAAAAGATAAAAGTTTTTATGTGGAAACTAGCTCTAAATAGTCTTGTTGTACAAACCAACAGACAGAGACATCATGATTTCTGATGCAACCTGCTCAATTTGTGGCATGGAACCTGAAGATGCACACCATGCCATACTACTGCATACACTAGCATACTACCGCATACACCCAAGATACTTGCGAGTAGAAGATCATAGATCGTTACCACTAGACGCGCAGTGCAGCGGAAGAAGTCGCGCATCGATGTAGAGAAAGTAGTCGATCACGTCCCACGAACCGAGCTCCTCATCCTTGTTCCAGCGGCCGACCAGCGCAGCAGTCCTAGCAGCACGTCCACGGAGTCCACATGTACAGGGATAGAACGCCTGGCGTCGGTGTGCTAGCACCACACGCACGGCATGGGCGGCGGCTGAGAGAGAGGGCGGCGGCTAGGGTGGTGGCGCGGCAATCAGGATTGACTCGCCCCTAGCCCCTCCCTCGTATATATAGGGCGTACTAATGGGCTTCTATCTCATAGGTCCATTAGTAACCCTAATCCCTCTTGGATCAATATCCTCTTGGGCCTTTAAACCGTATTGTGATGATGGGCTCTTGGGCATATCACCAACAACTAAGACAAGCGCTACAATAGGTTTGGGCTCTCCCTGGTTATACCTTTTTTTATGTATACATGACCTGATTGGATCCTTGTCCTCCTCAACAAAGCTAACAAAGAACTCAGAGCAAAATTGGTGTTCCTCTTTTAGAGGATCTGGCATCATAGGAATGATGTAATCTTCAAAAAAGGTGAGTGCTTGATTTCTGCATCGGTGATTTTCTTGGAAAACTATCTCGCTTATGTTAATCCAGGTATGGCTTGTCACCCCTTTCAGTTTTTACCCCACTATAAGAATCTGAACACCACCTCTAAAAGAACTCCTTGGACGCCACATCCTGAGATGTATAATGATTAATGTGGATGTCGGTTTTGATCCAAATACCAATACTGTGGGTCTTGAGGGTCATCGCTAGAAATTATCTGGGCAATGTTGTTTTCTCTAGCTGGTCCAATGATCGGCTCTGCAAATCAGGAGAAGAAGCTGGATATTTAGCTGCCCTAGAAGGCATTTACCAAGCTTTGTCTGTCTCCCAAGGACCTGTTTGGTTGAAGTCTGATTGCCTAGTAAAGGTGCAAGCATTTAATGATTCTTCTTCAAACCGGTCAGTAAGCTGTTTTATCATTGAAGAAGGAAAAGACATTGCTACGCTTATTCCAGAGTTTTAGAATTTCCTTTTGTTTTCGCGGTGCAAACGAGGTGGCTCATGTATTGAGCCAGATAGTTAAGAGAGATTCTAATGGTTTTATCTCTAAAGGCGTTCTGGCCTGCGTGTCGGCGGCCTTCAATCATGATTGGAATATGCTAATATTAAAGTAATATAAGCTCCCTCTGCTTTCAAAAAATGAAGACTTGACTTGTCCGAGTTGATCTGGGCGAGGAACGACCTGGGCAACGGCACAATGCTGAGAGTCTTCAGTCGTCGTCCTAGATTGCGAATTGGGATACGAGCAACTCCAACAGTCTCTCCAAATCTATTTCTATCTGAAAAAAAGAAAAATACAACAAAAACGTCATCCAACAGCCTCTCTATCTCCATCGCTATTGTATCCGACTCGGCATCCCGTTCCCTTCGCTCGGGAAAGATTCCGAACGCGCCCGCTTCGCTATCTCCCTCCTCCCCCATGCACCTCTCCTCTTCCCGTGGCTCCCCGCCCCTCTCGCCACGCCCCTCCCCTCTCCCCGCGGCCCCCCGCCCCTCTCGCCTTCCCCCACCCCCTCCCTGGACTAGGAGCTCGTCCACCAGGGCTTCAAGCTCGCCTACGCCGCCATGAGACGCCGACACCCGTGCTTCGGCCACACCGCCGCCATGCCCGCCGGCACCCGTGCTTCGACGCCGTACACGGTGTTCCGGACGCGCCGCGCTTCCTGCGGTGGCTACGGGGGAAGGCAGAAGGGGCTCGCCGTCGGCGTCGTTAGCAACGCCGAGCACCGATAGAGGAACACGGGTGGGGAACATCGGCGGCGGCATCCAGTTTGCGGTCGATTGTGGCGGGAAGGAGGCGGCCGAAGACAGCGAGGATCCCGTGGTCGCGTCGTCGCAAGGAGGCACGGCGGCGAGGCGCGCGGCGGCGGGAGGAGCGGCGGGGAGGCATGGCGGGAGCTCTGCGTCTGTCGAAGGCGTGCTGAGGAGCTGGGGAAGAAGATAAAGTTATGACAGGCGGGTCCCACTGATATTAATAGATAGAGAGTCAGTTTTAGAGAGTCTGTTGATTTGCATCTTTTTTTTAGAAGCTTTGTATCTTTTAACTAGTCTCTTTTTCTTCAAATATAACTAAGATTATACAGAGACTGTTGGAGTTACTCTAACAGACTGGACATTTCCGTTAACATCTTCAGTCTTTTGTACTTACACGGGAGTCCAGCCACAGTCTACAGCTGTCCGTATGCTGACCGCCAGTAAAAAAAAAAGTATTCACACTAGTCACTCTTTTATTTCGTTCTGGCTATTTCCAAAGGTACAGAGATGCATACAATCCACTGCAACTCACCTTCCACCCAAGGCTAGCCTTAGCCATGGCGCTGCAGCAACTCCTCCATATCTCATTCGTTATGCTAGCATGCACGGCTATGGCAACCAACCCAGAAGCAGAAGCACTTCTCCAATGGAAATCCACTTTGATTAGGGCCAAGTCAATGTCCTCGTGGTCGCTTGCCAATTCAACCTGGTTCGGCGTCACCTGCGACGGTGCCGGCCACGTTAGTGCGCTCAGGCTTTCCAGTGCAGGGATCAACGGCAACCTTGATGCCTTCTACTCCACCGCGTTCCAGAATCTCACCAGGCTTGACCTCAGCAACAACAATCTCGTTGGTCTTATCCCGGTTAACATATCTATGTTGTTCGCTCTCGCCTTTCTGGACTTGAGCGGCAATAGTCTCAGTGGTGCCATCCCCTACCAGCTCAGTCAACTCCCTAGGATAACCACGCTTAATCTGAGAAACAACCACTTGAGCAACCCAGAATATGGAAAGTTCTCACGTATGCCTGATTTGAAGTGGTTATTGCTATCTAACAATGATCTCAACGGCACCTCCCCATGGCTTATGCTCAACAACACCGTACCAAGGTTGAGAATGCTCGATTTATCAGTTAATTCCTTTTCAGGAAATATACCAAGTTCTCTACCAGAGATGGTCCCGAGGTTACGGTATCTTAATCTGTCACGTAATGGATTATCTGGCTCAATACCATGTTCATTTTCAAGGTTCCAAGACCTCTACGAGCTACATCTCGACAACAACAATCTTACCGGAGGAATTCCGGAAGAGCTAGGGATGATATCTGGATTGGAAATTCTTATTCTAGAGAACAACTTACTTGATGAGTCCATCCCAACATCACTTGGGAACCTTACTAACCTGGTGAAGATGAGCTTATCACATAACAATCTCACTGGTGGAATTCCGGAAGAGCTAGGGATGATATCTGGATTGGACTATCTTGATCTATGGAACAACTTACTTGATGGATCCATCCCAACATCACTTGGGAAACTTACTAGCCTCCGGATGATGGACTTATCACAGAATCAGTTACATGGAAGTATACCACCGTGTTTTGCCAAGTTGAAAAGAATGGAATTTTTGTGGTTAAGTGGGAATAATCTCGACGGTGTCATTCAACCGGAGTTGGTTACAAATTGGACCGACCTCCTGGCGTTCGACTTGTCCAACAACTCGTTACATGGAAGCGTCCCAGCGCAAATCTACAACTTGGATGGCCTTGAGGTTCTCTACCTCCATGGCAATAATTTTTTTGGTTCAATCCCCACGGAGCTAGGAAACATGACAAGGTTAATTTTGTTGGACTTGTCAAAGAATCACTTTACTGGAACGGTACCATCAAAAATTGGTGATTGTCTAGTAAGTTTGGAATCCCTTGACATTAGCACCAACCATCTTGAGGGCGAACTTCCTGCATCTATATTCAACATCTCACTACTATCACATCTCAAACTGTCTCGCAACAAGTTCACAGGTAGCATTTCAAATCTCAACGGCATGGAGTTGCCTAGTTTGCAATTCTTGGACCTATCACACAACCAATTATCTGGAGAGCTCCCTAGTTGCATTTGGAGCTTGAAGTATCTTCAGTCCTTGGATTTGTCTAGCAACAATTTGGTTGGGGAAGTTACATCCATGACTAACTCTACGTCTTCACTAATTTCAGTACACCTAGCCAACAACAACTTCACGGGATCCTTTTCAGCAATGTTGAAGAACTTCAGAAACCTAACTGTTCTAGATCTTGGAAACAACAAGATTTCTGGAATAATTCCTCCCTGGATAGAAGAGAGCAATCCTTTTTTGAGGATTCTACTACTACGATCAAATATGTTCCATGGAAGTATTCCATGGCAGCTTGCACAGCTCTCATACCTCCATCTGCTTGATCTAGCTGAAAATAATTTTACTGGTTCAATACCAAACAGTTTCGCCAACATGAATTCAATGTGCCAGCCTATAACAGAAAAAAACATCGACAATGGGCTTGGCCAAATTACTTATTCAAATTATGCAGAATGAGAAGTTGACATAGTTTGGAAAGGACGGGATTATAATTTTCAGTCAGCAGCTGACTTTATGACTGCTATTGATTTGTCAAGAAATTCTCTTTCCGGTGAGATCCCCTCACAGTTGACAAATCTAAGAGGTCTTCGTTCTCTGAATATTTCAGGAAATTATCTATCTGGTGGTATCCCAGAAGAAATTGGCAATCGCACTCTCTTAGAATGTCTTGACCTCTCTTGGAACAAACTTGAGGGCCCTATTCCTTTGAGCATGTCATACTTACTGTCTCTAACTTCACTAAATCTCTCAAACAACAATTTATCAGGAGAGATACCTACAGGATATCAGCTCAGAACTCTTGCTGATCCCTCAGTTTATAGTGGTAATCCAGGACTCTGTGGGTTTCCCCTGAACACTACATGTAACAACTCGATCTCCACGTCACCATTGGTTGGGGTAAATACACATCATCAAGAAACAATTTGGCTATACTACTCGGTTACTGCTGGTGTTGTTTTTGGTTTCTGGCTATGGTTTGTGGCATTATTCCTATGTAAGTCCTGGAGGTTTGCTTTCTTCAATAGCATTGATGTCACACAATATGGAATTGTTAAAAAGATTAAGCAGAGAGCAGAGGACTCATCTTCCCATTTACCCCACCTCAGCGTCTCCGGGCTATACTAAAGTTTCAAGCATGGTCTGTAAGTCACTCGAAGGTGCAAAAGGCATATAACTTTCAGTCGTTCATGCTGAAATCTCCTTTCTGTTAAATGGGTAGAATTGACCTATTGTATGATGAACAGGGAATTATTCTCTGAATTTAGTCAGCTTTGACAATGTTGCTGTGTATCTATGTATTTTCAGACTTATTGAGAGTTCCTGTTCATTCAGCATCTATTTGTGTGTTTTATCAAATTCTCGAACGCTTATGTATAGTATTTAAGTTAGCAACTTGAACTTGTAAATTGGTAGGTTGCAAACTTGTAAATTGCAATACAAGAGCAGCAATATTCAACCATTGGCATCAAACGTATAACAAACAGTAACATAGCCTTAACAAAATTTTGAGCAGAATTATGACGAGTCACTACAGTTAACATCAAACATATGCAGTTTTACAGAAACCTCCGGATTCCATGAGCCGACTGCAAATGACCAAAATGTAAGAAGAGCAACATATGACACATCCTCGTACCCGATAAGGGTGCTGCCAAACAATTGGTGCTTGTGATACTGTTGCCCACTCAACGCAAAGGAATGGGCAATCACAACCAGTCCATATCCTCTCAGTGTCCGGCCTACTGCTTCTTATGCCTATCTGAAATCATACAGATTTTACTCTTCTTTTATTTGTTATAGAACTTAACGTTGGTGAAATTCATGTTTTTTTAGATAATAAAGAGAGATTCTATTTTATCAAGCAAATAAAAAGCATTCCGGTCGTCACGTTTTTCAACGAGCACGACCGGTGAAATTCATGTGTTCTAAATAAAGCCGGATAGCGATAGATAATCCGGTTTTTTTCTCTGCTCTGATTAGTTTGCGTTTTGCAAGTAAATGATGCATGGTTACGTGCATCACTGTCGTGTGATGATTTGCCACGTAGGGACTAGGGAGTACCTGAGAGCCAGACGAGATCACGGACGCTGAGGCCTTTGGTGGCGAACTGGTCGGCGAGCTGCTTGAAGCTCATGCTGGGCTTGGGGATCTCGTTGAGCGCCTCCTGCATGCTCGACACCGTGCCGTCCCTCCTCCCCGTCGGCACGCGCCACGACGGCCCTCCCTGCAAACAATCAAATCATCATCAGCTCAAGATTCAGCTATCAGGGAAAGGGAAGCACTACGATTTATATATATGTATATATGTATATATATATCGATATGAGTTCGACGCACGATGGCGGCGACGGCGTCGCGGGCGGAGAGCGCGAGGACGTCGGCGCAGGAGACGACGCCGGGGCACGCCTCCTCGACGAGGGCCTTGACACGGTCCACGAAGTCGAAGCCGCGCAGCGTCAGGTTCGGCGGCGCGTCCTTCTCCTCCACGCCGGCGGCCGTCGAGTTGAGCAGCACGGACGCGTCGCACCCCTGATGAACACACGGAACACGTCATGAACGCCCACGGCGCGGTCAGTGCGCGCACTGGCGCGACGCGACGCGACGCGACGTCGCGGCTGCAAGTCTGCAATAACGCAATGCACACGAACGCGTCGTACCCTGACGAAGCAGTCGTGGAAGTGCAGGCGGAGCAGCGCGGCGGCGACGGTGGGCACGCGGCCGACGTGCTGCCGGACGAAGTCTCCGACCATCCGCTCCACCCCCGGGCAGGTCTGGTCGTAGAACCCCATCCTGAGCTGCCCGCTCGCGCCGGTGGTGCTGCTGGCAAGGACGACCATCACCGCTGCCATCGCCATGGCACTCCTCCAGCTGCTTCGTGGCATGGTCATCGCCATTGCCGCCTAGCCGACACAAGCAAGGTTCAGTTCACTCACTGGGGCTACTGAACACTGCGTTGCTGTGTACTGGTGTAGAGTAGCAGGTGTGTGTGTGTGTGGAGCAAGAGTACAAATCTACAACACATGGTTGTGACTTGTGAACCGGGTTGGTCTATAAATACGTGGAATATCTTCTTTGCTTTCTGTAGGCCCAGAGATTAATTAACACTGAAAACAGTATCAGAAGAAGAACCAATTCAGAAATCGATCTTCTGACAAGATATCAGCAAACCAAATCTGCTACTGCTGTGCAACATTTCTAGGATTTCCAGCAGAGGTATTGGCCGGTCTAAGAGAATCAAGCTATGGTAGAGGTCGCAAGCTGCATCCCGGTTAAGTTTCCTGCCGCTTTCTGGTCCACATGTGTACGTGTTCCCGTCAGGAATATGATTCTAAAACAGGGAAAGAGACCTGTCGCCCCACATGCAAGCGACATTAAGCAGCGGGTGATATCTTCTCCGCCGTGCAATCCTGATCATGATTGGCGCACCGGCCATGCGGTGCTTCTCTGATGCAAAGTGGTTTCTACATTTGTGGATGGAAGAAAGAGCAAGAAAAGAACAGGATCCTTTCCTACCATTGCCTCAAAGGCCCCTAGCTCTCTTTTGGCCAACTTTCAGTGGCTTCATTACTGCATTCAAATCGTCCTATTTCTTGCTATTATCCTTAGAAGCTTCGCCGACGACTGGTTAATCGACCGACGTTGGTGTAGCCTGTATTGTTGATGAATGATGACAAGCTCATTATGGGTGACAGTTTACTGAATAGTTGTTTTGTTTTATTATTCTCTTCCCTACTTTAGATCGGCCTGCACAAGTGTCCTTTTCTAACTAATATGAAAAAGACAACGCACCTGCCAACTTGCCCTCAGAGAAGTTCACTAATTTGCCCTCAGGAAACTAACTAAAATCGTTGGGTTAAGCGTTAGTATAAGTTCTTCTGTATCCCGGAAACAGGTGGTCGTGTTATTCATATGTTTCCAACGAGTTAAGCATGACAATTTGTAAAAGTGTTTTAGCGGTGCATCTTGTGTCATCTACAGCTTTGCAGAGAAAAGAGGAGAAAGAGTAAGCTGATCAAAAGCGAAGATTTCCTTCAAATTTCCTTTCAGTTTTGGGCGTGCTCTTTGCCGAGGGGGAACAGCCCCCGGAATAACTTGTTGGGGGTGGACAAGAGGTGAAGAGGGTGACAAAGCTGCGGGTTCCAAACAAATGTGAGCTCATATGCTTTGGTTTCTGGAAGCAAACTGGTTTCTTCTTCTAAGATTGGGCAAAATTCAATTGAGTTATAATTCCAATGGTGTTTTACTTCAGTTTATGATGTTGTGATCAACTTGCTGTTTTGCAATGATCAAGCACAAAACTATGACAGAGACAAGCAAGCCACTTCGTTTCCAGAAAAAAAAGAGCCATCCCATGACAGAGAAAAGCGCCACTTCGTTCTCTACATAACCAAAACAGACCAATGACTTGCAAACATTCAGGTAGAAATTGGAGCTTGAAGTTAAAAACGGGTGCTGCCAAACCAATGAACTGAAAACAGACAGAACCAAACAACACTCAAAGGCCAACGACAACCGAGCATGAATTGGCATAGGCTAGAACGTGCCTCAACAACATTTGAATTGGCATAATCAAAATCCAGAAGAAACGCATGGCAAACAGAGCACAGATTTTAGTTCATACATCATTTATTCTTCAGCCATACTGCTGCACCAACAACTGTTCACGGCAAACACACAGCGACTTGCAAGTTCATGAAACCAAACACCGCTACGACAGAGAGATACTTCAGAGACGACACAGATACTTCAAAGACGACAGACAGACACCCTTCATGGCAGATGCCAGACAACCCAGGTACAGCAGCAGCTTCAACGACCAGTGGCTTACTGACCACCACGGAGACGGAGCACCAGGTGGAGGGTGCTCTCCTTCTGGATGTTGTAGTCCGCAAGAGTGCGGCCGTCCTCAAGCTGCTTGCCGGCGAAGATGAGCCTCTGCTGGTCCGGGGGGATACCCTCCTTGTCCTGGATCTTGGCCTTCACATTGTCAATGGTGTCCGAGCTCTCAACCTCCAAGGTGATGGTCTTGCCAGTGAGTGTCTTCACAAAGATCTGCATCCCACCCCTCAAGCGGAGCACCAGGTGGAGGGTGCTCTCCTTCTGGATGTTGTAGTCCGCAAGGGTGCGGCCATCCTCCAGCTGCTTGCCAGCGAAGATGAGACGCTGCTGGTCCGGGGGGATGCCCTCCT
>OAMR01000052.1:3065318-3111593 GCA_900205405.1 Echinochloa crus-galli
GGTCTTCACAAAGATCTGCATGCCTCCCCTGAGGCGAAGCACCAGGTGGAGGGTGCTCTCCTTCTGGATGTTGTAGTCCGCAAGGGTGCGGCCATCCTCCAGCTGCTTGCCGGCAAAGATGAGCCGCTGCTGGTCCGGGGGGATTCCCTCCTTGTCCTGGATCTTCGACTTGACGTTGTCAATGGTGTCTGAAGACTCCACCTCAAGGGTGATAGTCTTGCCAGTCAGGGTCTTCACAAAGATCTGCATGCCTCCCCTGAGACGGAGAACCAGGTGGAGGGTGCTCTCCTTCTGGATGTTGTAGTCAGCAAGCGTGCGCCCGTCCTCGAGCTGCTTCCCCGCGAAGATGAGCCGCTGCTGGTCCGGTGGGATGCCCTCCTTGTCCTGGATCTTGGCCTTGACGTTGTCAATGGTGTCGGAAGACTCCACCTCGAGGGTGATAGTCTTGCCAGTCAAGGTCTTCACGAAGATCTGCATGCCTCCCCTGAGGCGGAGAACCAGGTGGAGAGTGCTCTCCTTCTGGATGTTGTAGTCAGCAAGCGTGCGCCCGTCCTCGAGCTGCTTGCCGGCAAAGATGAGCCTCTGCTGGTCCGGGGGGATGCCCTCCTTGTCCTGGATCTTGGCCTTGACGTTGTCGATTGTGTCGGAAGACTCCACCTCGAGGGTGATAGTCTTGCCGGTCAGGGTCTTCACGAAGATCTGCATCTGCAGAAGAATAGCCAGACAACAGGTTAGTATCTAGCAGTAGACAATGAAATGGTCTCAATCAAACAGAACCCACATATACAAACCAATACTAAGAGTTCATGCATGTTCTTCAATATTCGATAGTACTACACAATCAACAAACAGCTGCAGTATAGCCTCATCCAAGTATATTAACAAGTAACAGCAGCATGCATAATAATCAGGTATACTGAAGAAACAGCAACAGTGGTAAATCATGTATGTCTAGCTAAGCACATGTTGGTCAGGTGTACATCACAAAGAAACAGCAGCATATATCTACACCTATCTAAGCACACCGCACATCATCTTAAATATGTATGTTCAATTTAAGCCCAAGAACTAGTTGAGAAGATGATATAATCATGCACACCTAATAACTACTGTAAAAAGGATGCATGCCGGTCAGGTTCTGAATCATAGAGAAACAGCAGCATATATATCTACAACTACCTACCCATCCATCATCTTAATCATGAGCACATGGAGCTAGTTGGGGAGGTCTTATTCTACACTGATCTACATACTCAATCAGACCACGACCAAACCTTAGAACATGCTAACAGAATCCATCCGATGAATCAGGCGCATAAACCTAGCTAGATGCATATACAGGTACGCGATACACAAAGAGAATCCGAAACAAGTGCAGACCTAGCTAACCCTAGCAAACGACCCAGCAAACCATGCGAACAACCTCATCTGCAACCAGAATAAAAGCACATCCGCGATTCCCAACCTAAATTCCCCCACAAATCGAACGCGCTTGACAAGTTTAGCAGTAGTAGCTATCAGATCTACAAGAAGTTCCACCTCCCATCCATCTACGAACAGAAGCAGCACGGATCGAACATGATTTCCCCAACGCCTAGCTAGGTCCTAACCAATCGACCAAGCAGAACTTCCAAACCACCACGCCGATCAATCTACAGGAGGAGGAGAGGATTATCGCCGTACCTTGAAGCGGGGGGAGGATCGCCGAGGCTCGCGAGAAGAAGAGCGATTTGGATCGGGGATGTGTGCTCCGAACAACGAAACGAGATGAGATTGGGGAAAGGAGGAGAGGAGGGCCGGCTATTTATTGCAGTGGGGAGCCCGGGGAGGAGCGGTGGGAAAGGAATCCCGTGCCGTGACGGTTCCGTCTTCCGTGCCGTGTGAGGATCAGAGGGTCCGCGTCCACGCCACGCAATTTCCGGGAAGGCCCCACCGCGAACGGAACGGACTGGGCCGTGGAGAGGTGGCGCCGCGGAGCTTTCGAGAACCGAGAAGGCGGTTGGCTGGTTGGTGGCCGTTGGACCTGTCGACGCCGTTAACGCGCGCCTCCACCGCCTTACAAGTCGCTGACGTGCCTGGCCCACCGCTTGATTTTTCTATACGGGAGTCGAGAGGCACTCAGGGCAGGTACATTGCTACACGTAAGCGGTCTCATAGGTCGTCTCATGCAGATCCACGTAGGATTTTTGATGATGTGAAGAAGAGAGGGCGAGGTAAGAGAATGGACGTAGGATTTTTGATGATGTGGAGGAGAGAGGGCGAGGTAAGAGAATGAGGTCGTTGCTTCGCGAAACAACCGTCTCATGGGCTAAATTTTAGGACTATGAGACAACTCCCTCACCATTGTACGAGTTTTGTTGCCATGCAGCCAATCATATTTCTTTGTTTTTCCATAAATTAAGGGATTTTGTATTTCTATGAGACAACTAAAACAACAACCTATTGTATAGGTTGTCTGATAAGCCGTCTCAAGATTACGTGTCGCTGCATGAGACCGTCTATTAGACGATACCAATGTACCTGCCCTTACTACTTCTTTTCCATTTTTTTTCTAGAGCAAATATACAAGTCTGAATAAGATAGTGCTAGTCGGCACCTCGGTGCCGTGTCCTACCAAATGATGATACGACTAATTTTGTTTCCTTTGATGTCGACGGCGGTGATAGCCTGATAGGTCGGCATCGTGTCATGGTGGCAAAGGAAGCTTTACATATCCACGCCAAATTTTCAATTTTAATTTCCAACATCAATCTAAGAGTCTTCTAGATTGATTGACAATCGCCTTGCATATGGAGGTTGGCTGCTACATTGGTGTATTATTAGGTGAAAGGAGCCGTTGAACTAACAACACTGGCACTATTAGTACTACTAGTCTTTTTTTTTGCGAGTAGTACTACTAGTCTACTATTGGTACCAATCCATTTTTGGTCCCTGGGGTGACAAAGTGTGTGGCATTGTATTATAACCAATGCAAAGGACACTTGTTGAATTTCCTAATCACAATTTCTTGGTACCATCACCAACTGCTTACAAAAGAATTCAGGACGGTAGGTTCTCCACCCCACTGTTCTTCGTAATAAACAAGTACATGCGCAAGATGATCGGCCCGGGTCAAGAGAGCTTTGCATCATAAGATGCGTTGTGGATAAGACCAATGGGCAATAATGTCACCTTTCAGTTAGCTGGATTTGCAATGTGGATGTGTTTGAAGTGTCATTTTTCTGGTGAGGGGACAAGAAGGAACCATTAGTTGATCATTCTGAAAATAACACCATAGCTTATTCAAAGCTGACTGGTTCAGTTTTCATCTTTTTTCACGCAAAAAAGATTCCTTTTTCAACCAAGCGTATCAACCATGATTCCATGAAGTAACTCAACAAACGGATTGTCAAGTGGTTGGTTCAGTAACTGTGGTCAGAGGCGTGTCTTGCAACGTCAAAGAAAAAAAAAATTGTACACAGCCCATAGTCCAGACAACAGAAAGCGTGAATGTATCGCCACTCAGATCTTCTTGATTCAGGTAAAAACTTGCGAGAGCTTTGAAAGAGCGACAGACATTCAGTTGGAATTTTACGAGCACAAAACTTATTATCTACTTCAGTTGTTGCAATGGCAATGGTCGAGCAGAAAACTATATACACAGAGAAAAGAAGTCACTTTGTCTCCAGAAGAAAACAGACACGCACAAAACTACATACACAAAAAAGAATGTTGAAAACAGAAAGCCTACTTCAGTTGTTGAAATGGCAGCACAAAACTGTACACACACACACAGAAAAGCAAGTCACTTTGTCTCCAGAAAACAGAAAGCCAGTCTCTAACACCACAGTAGCCTCCAGTGAAATACGATCCCACTTTTTAATTGGTCTCCTTCATTTCACAACTGGCAAAACAAAGAGCTTCTATACAGTACAAACCAAACATGTGTTAAGCTACAACCAACATGTCAAGATTGGAAACATGAGATTGGTTAACATTCAGTACGAACGGGGTGTCACTTGTCAGGCAGAACCTGTAGGTGCAACAAACAACTCAAGCCAAACAGAACTCAAAACCCTGATCTCAGTATATAAGCTATGCAATAATCGGAAGCCTGAATAACAAGCACAGCACAGATTTAAATTCAAACATCACTTATTCATGCATAACAGCTTAAGCCATACTGCTGCACCGCAACAACTGTTTCTGGTAAACACAAGAGGAACAACCAGATTCATGAAACAAACCACAGTTTCGACACAAATGACACAGATCCTTCAAAGACGACAGGCACCCTTAATGGCAGATGCCAGACAACCCAGGTACAGCAGAAGCTTCAAGGACCGGTGGCTTACTGACCACCGCGGAGACGGAGCACTAGGTGGAGGGTGGACTCCTTCTGGATGTTGTAGTCCGCAAGAGTGCGGCCATCCTCCAGCTGCTTGCCGGCAAATATCAGACGCTGCTGGTCAGGAGGGATGCCCTCCTTATCCTGGATCTTGGCCTTCACATTGTCAATGGTGTCGGAGCTCTCAACCTCCAAGGTGATGGTCTTGCCGGTGAGTGTCTTCACGAAGATCTGCATCCCTCCCCTCAGGCGGAGCACCAGGTGGAGGGTGCTCTCCTTCTGGATGTTGTAGTCCGCAAGAGTGCGGCCATCCTCAAGCTGCTTGCCAGCGAAGATGAGCCTCTGCTGGTCCGGGGGGATGCCCTCCTTGTCCTGGATCTTGGCCTTGACATTGTCGATGGTGTCCGAAGACTCGACCTCAAGGGTGATGGTCTTGCCGGTAAGGGTCTTCACGAAGATCTGCATTCCTCCCCTCAGGCGGAGCACCAGGTGGAGGGTGCTCTCCTTCTGGATGTTGTAGTCCGCAAGGGTGCGGCCATCTTCAAGCTGCTTGCCGGCAAAGATGAGCCGCTGCTGGTCCGGGGGGATGCCCTCCTTGTCCTGGATCTTAGCCTTGACATTGTCGATGGTGTCGGAAGACTCGACCTCAAGGGTGATGGTCTTGCCGGTGAGGGTCTTAACAAAGATCTGCATCTGCAGAAGATTAGCCAGACAACAGGGTAAGTATCTAGCACTAGACCAATGAATCAGTCTCAAGCAAACACAACATCATATACAACACGAACAGCGGCAGAATGTCACCAACCAAGTATATATAACAAGTAAAAAAGAGAATGATGGTCATTAGGTACACAAAATCATCAAACAGAAGCTGTATATACCTTAATCTATACAAGCATGCATATCTGGCTATGCAACAAGAATTCATGTTGCTCTGGTAAAAGTCACGGCGTCAGAGAAACAGCAGCATCCAACACCTATCTGAGTATGCATTCATCCGCATCTTAATCATGGACACAAGCAGATTCAGATGAGGCCCAACTGGTTAAGTGTCTACCAGAGAACAAATAATAAACCAGAAAAGGAACAGAAATAGCCTGAAGCAAATAGCAACATATACAGACAAAGGGTTTGTGCATGTTCATCAAGTAGATACTATAGAATTAACCACTAGCAGCAGCAGCAGCAGCAGCAGCATATGTTATCATCTAAGTATATCAAAATAATAATTAAAAATTCACTTAAATTCTGTTCAGCAATTGAATAGTAGCATTATATATCTTGATTCATTTAAGCAAGAAGTAGTATAAGGATGCATATTCCTTGGGTAAAAGGAACATCAACGAGAAACAGCAGCCCATATCTTCACCTATCTAAGCATCGATCCACCATCTTAATTGTGCATGCAAAGGTCCAAATTTAATGAAGACAGGGTAATCTAATTCTACTCTGATCCAGAGAGACAAACATGCCAGACCACGACCAAACCTTACAGGCTAACAAAATCGATCAGAGTAATTAGGCGCGAAATCCTAGCTAGCACCACCAAACCAGATGCGCATACGGACGCGAGATCACGGACTAAAGTAAGACCTATTACATCATATCTGCATCGGGAGTAAGGAAAAGCACGAGCGGATCTAATCTAAGGCAACGAGCCAAGCCAAATCATGGGGGCAATCTCAATTTGTCACCTAACGAAACCCCACAAGGCCACAATTCCCAGCATAACGACCTAAAAAAAGCCTCACAGATCGCACGATCAACGATTTCACCAGGGAACCGATCAGAAACAACGCGGATCTAACAGGACTACTACAACGCATAGGGCTAACCATCGATTGACCCAATCAGGGAAAGCAACTACCGAAACGGAGCACGGAGGGATGAAGGGAAGAGAGGAGGATCGCCGTCGTACCTTGAAGACGGTGAGGGATCGACGAGGCTCGCGAGAACAAGGATTTGGGTTTGGGTTGTGTGATCCGAACAACACGAGACGAGATTGGGGAATGGTGGCGAGGAGGGGTGGATATTTATTTGGAGGCCAGGCCTGCCAGAGTGCCAGGCAAGCGTGTGCCGTGACCGTGACGCTTCCGTCCGCCTCCGTCTCCGCCACGCAATTTTCGGAGGGAAGCAGCCAATCGCAAGACTGCAAGAGTCCAATGCGAACGCGGGCGACGAGACGCGGGGTGGACGGACTTTCGAGGGCCAGGGCCCAGGTGCAGAGACTCAGAGAGAGGGGCATGTGAGATGCCGTTATTAGATTGTTTGCGATGAATTCAGGTGGTGTTTGGTTCGACGTTTTGTAACCCAATCCGATTAGGGCAGTTACATTGCTACACGTAAGCGGTCTCATAGGTCGTCTCATGCAGAGCCACGTAGGATTTGTGATGATGTGGAGGAGAGAGGGCGAGGTAAGAGAATGAGGTCGTTGCTTCGCGAAACAACCGTCTCATGGGCTAAATTTTAGGACTAAAACAACAACCTATTGTATAGATTGTCTGATAAGCCGTCTCAAGATTACGTGTCGCTGCATGAGACCGTCTATTATACGATACCAATGTACCTGCCCTTACCGGAGGTAACGCGTACCGTTACATATGTTTGTTTGTGATAAGCTGTAAACGGATCACGTGGAATCGGATAACAGCGTAATACAAATCTGATTCCGCTCGCTCCCCACCGTAAACGCAAAACGATACATTGCCGGCTCCATCTTGCGCGGCCACCTCCGTCTTACCTGACAACCGGCTCACCTCGCCGCTGCCTTCTCACTTGCCCCTGTGCGAGCGAGGATCACTACATGCCAGCTTCCGTCGCACCTCCAACTAGCTAGCATGCCGTATCCAATAACAATACAGGAGTGAACCAAACAAAGGCTGCGACCATCCATTTTGTTACCGGTCCCTCTGTAATATGATTACGTTTTCATTTACGTTACCACCGCATGAACCAAACACGGCCTTAGATTCACTTGAACCGTCTAGAAAGACAAGAAAATATTAGAGGAGACCTCTTTCGTAGGGCTACCACAGCGGCTCCTGCTTGAGCCCTACCAAACAGCAGACCTAAAATAACTGGAGTATGCACTCTGAAATTCGCGAACGGTAATGGAACTCCGTACATAGAAGCAATTTAGAATGGATGTATAGTATTATATATGCACCTACAATTTTTCATTTTAGTATGATTTTTTTGTAAAACGAGTTTGAACTTCAACTTTTACAACAAGTTATATCTGTGATGAACTATAGATGGCTATCTGTCTTAATTTTTTTTGAAAACTTCCAAGCATACTTTTTAGAGGGCTTTTCGTGTTTCCACTGAAAAAATGCATGGGTTTTTTTTCCATAAAAGATATTGCAATAAAAATCTGAGTCAGCATTTATGATGTGTTCGAACACGATAGTATAGCCGATATGGCTAGTTTATATGAATTAAAATTATTCTTTTATGCTTTTCATTGGAGGACATAATGGCTTTGGATGCCTAGCCGGCAATTGCTAGTTTGATAGATGTGCGGGACAAAAAATATATACAAGGATAGATGATATGAGATAGTAGGCGATAATAGGGGTGGACACACCTGCACAGGGGAGTGATAGAATGTAGGATATGTAATAACGTCATAGAGATATAGGAAGGGAAAAACAACATATGTGAGTCATCAAGTAAGGAAGTGTGTGGTCAACCCTTAGATAGGAATGTAGCTCATTAAATCCACACAAGCTATTAGATGAACACCATATCTTTTGAATAAGTAGATATATAGATATAACCATTTATTTTGTTTGCTTGTGACTCTTGGATATAAATCAAAGACTATTTTTTATCTTCTTTATAAATTCCTCCCTACTCAAACACTAGAGTTTATTTCTTCCTCCTTGCCGCTATTTTTCTCCCCACCCCCTTCCTTGCTACGCTCCAACATCCACCCACATACATCTCTCTATCCAACCTTTATTGTTTATTGAATGACTTTCTACTCTTAGTTCGTCCTTTGTAACTAGATATAAAGATTCATCATGGAACAGGCCGCTACCACCTAATATTCTAAAGTTCGCCCAAAGAAAAGGAACCCTTCCGTGCCGCAAAGTCATCACCCAAATAAAGGTTTGCAGTGGAGATAATTTTCTTGGCTAATTATATCTGATTGATATTGGTTAGTCTATTGCGAAGCGTTTAAAGATTTCCCTTTCTCCTAGTATATTCCATATATTCTCAACATGCATAGATATTTTTTTTGAGACTATAACATGCATAGATATTTGAATATACTATTAAGACGTTGCAACTTGCAACTCATACAAGTATAACACATAATCTAAAAGAAATTTAACAAGCCACAAGAAACTTGAAAAACACAAAGTAATACTGAAGTGGGCTTAGGTTGCATCGAATCTTTTCAAGGCCTAAAGTAACACTAAAGTAACACTGAAGTGGGCTTAGGTTCACGCTCCAAAGGTTAATAACTTGCCGTGCAGGATTGATTAAATTGTGCCGAACGTAAGGCGTGTTCACCTCGGTCAACCTGTTTCGCACAAAACATTAGCAAAGCAAACTTTGACACAGCGGTTATTACATTATCTGTATGTGCATCCACTTCAGAGTTCTCAATTTGAATTTCCTCCATCAAAATGAGAGTCTTCTAGATTGATTGGGACAGACAGCTGCAATGTGCTTTTCTTTTCCAGATTAGCTGCTACATTTAGTGAAATAGGTGACCAGGACCGTCGAACTAATAAACAATGTCACTATTTGTCTACTACTACTAGTACCAATCAATAGTTGGTCACTGGTCACAAAGTGTGTGGCTTTGTATTGTATAACCAATGCAAAGAATTGATAAAGTATCCCTTTTCCAAAAAAAATAACCAATGCAAAGGGCACTTGCTGCAATTTCTGACCATATTTTCTTGGTACTATCACCAACTTGATCACAAAACATCCTTCCGGGTCCTGTTCGGCTGTTCCCATCCTCTTCCTCTCTCTTTTTCGTCCTCGTCGCGAAGCCGTTGCCGGGAAGTCCGCTCGCACGCGGCTGGTGGCTCAGCGCGAGGCCGATAGAGCTCCGCTAGGGGAGCCCGCCCACGCCGTGGCCGCGGAGAGCCCGCCCACCACCGCCTCATCACCCCGCGCGCTGCCCCACCGCCGCCTTCTCTCCCCGCCCCACGCGCCGCCTCCTCTCGCCGCCGCACCGCCGCCCCACCCCCTACTGCCCGTGCGCTGCCCCGCCGCTTCTTGCTCCCGCTGCGCGGGCGGCTAGCACGGCGGCCGTGGACGGCGGGCCCTGGCCGGCGGCGAAGAACAGGATCCTGAACTCGGCGACCCAGGCGAGGAAGAAGACGGAGATGACGGGCGGGTGGAGCGCGCAGAAGGCGAGCGGCGGGAGGGGGAGGAAGGCGAGCACCAGGAGGAGTGCGGCGATCCGTGGTAGGCACGGGCGGACCCGGCGCGCGGCGAAGCGGGCGTAGGCCATGCACGCGGCCGCTTTGCTTCGAGCCAGCCTCCGTGGCGGAACAAATACACGCACAAGATGATTGTGCTGCTCAGGGTCATGATTGTGATGCGTTTTGGATAAGAACAATGGACAACTAGCCGACTCCGTGCTTCGCCGCGGATGGGGTGGAGGCTAAATTGGAGAATGGCGTGATCTCACGATTGAACATATCCTTAATCGGTTATTCGGTTTTGTAGTGGTTTCTTATAAATAGTCTTAAGTATTAGGGTTCTTTTGTTAATAAGCAAGACAGAAAAAAGTACTGAAAATTATAAGTTTCTTTGAGGACCTTACTGTAAATGTGCAGAACCTCATCCTTCCGGGTCCTGTTCGGCTGTTCCCATCCTCTTCCTCTCTCTTTTTCGTCCTCGTCGCGAAGCCGTTGCCGGGAAGTCCGCTCGCACGCGGCTGGTGGCTCAGCGCGAGGCCGATAGAGCTCCGCTAGGGGAGCCCGCCCACGCCGTGGCCGCGGAGAGCCCGCCCACCACCGCCTCATCACCCCGCGCGCTGCCCCACCGCCGCCTTCTCTCCCCGCCCCACGCGCCGCCTCCTCTCGCCGCCGCACCGCCGCCCCACCCCCTACTGCCCGTGCGCTGCCCCGCCGCTTCTTGCTCCCGCTGCGCGGGCGGCTAGCACGGCGGCCGTGGACGGCGGGCCCTGGCCGGCGGCGAAGAACAGGATCCTGAACTCGGCGACCCAGGCGAGGAAGAAGACGGAGATGACGGGCGGGTGGAGCGCGCAGAAGGCGAGCGGCGGGAGGGGGAGGAAGGCGAGCACCAGGAGGAGTGCGGCGATCCGTGGTAGGCACGGGCGGACCCGGCGCGCGGCGAAGCGGGCGTAGGCCATGCACGCGGCCGCTTTGCTTCGAGCCAGCCTCCGTGGCGGCGGCCGTCGGGAAGGCCGGCGGTGTGGGCTCGGCTTCGTCGCGGTTCTCCGTCACCCCCGCGAAGCGGCGGCCCCGTGGTGGCGGGCGGCCCACCGCGGCGGTGGCTCCTCTCTCGCCCTCCATGCACCCCTCCTCGCAACGGCCTTCTGCCGACCACCGGCGGCGGCGGCGGCAGGCTGCTCCTCCTCGCCGGACGCGGGAACCTCGGCCGCGCGGGGCGGCGGCCAACGCAGCAGCTCCTCCTCGCCGGACGCGGGGGCCTGGCCTCAGACGCGACGGTCGGACGGCGAACGACCCAACGCAGATCATTGTCGAGATTGTCGTCGATTCGCCGGCGGGGTCTTTGGTTTGTTGGCGGCTGCGCATGGGCCGCTGCAGCGGGCGGTGCTACGGGCATCGCGACAGAGGGCAGCAGCCGGCGGCGCGTGGGAGAAGGGGCTGCCGGTGGCCACGGATGTGCTAGGTGCTTCCAGAGGCAGGGATAGCTGGGCAGGTTTTGTGCCATTGATGAGCGATCGGACGGCATGGGATGACCGTGAACAGTGCAACAGTGGATTGTGAGAGGATGAACAGGGTAACAGTACCTCCCGTCCGTACATCTACAAACGTATTAGTTTTATAGGATAGGATAGGATAGGATAGGATAGGATGTCACCCTAGCTGGATATGCAATATGGACACAGATGTGTTTACGTCACCAATTTTTTTTGTGGCGATCTGAACATTTGGAAATCCATGACATGCCTTATTGGAAGCTGATTGATCACTTTTCCAACTACGAGTACTCTGGTTTTTTTTCCTGCCATTCATCATTTGTCGTTTCAACGCTTAGTTGCACACTTGCACCTTATCATCATTTTTAATAACAGTTACTCATCTTGAATAAAGCTGGCATGTTAGACAGTCAAATGCATGTCCTTTAGTCATTTTTCCGAGGATTTTGTTTGAAAATTAGATTTTTTTTTCTTATAGGGACACAAAAGGTAGATATTGCAACTTGGATAGTCCACACTCCACAGGCCTGGATTATTTCTAGAGCGTATTCATGGTCCGGTCCAAATTGCCTAGTTGTGATGAACTGATGATGATGCCCAGCTTTGCTCATTTAGTCATTTGGCTCCGGAAGGCCCATGTTTTACAAAACAGGGCCGTAGCCTTTGTGGCCCAAACGAGAATTGTATTCTAGACGGTGGAAGTCTTCTACCAAAAAAAATATTGAGAGAGAGAGGGAGATTGCTGTCTAGATTATACAGTCATGTATCCCCTACATCTGCATAAGAAACTCATACACAGATCTGTGGTCTGCAACAGCTAAAGTTCCCAGAGAAAAATATGAGTCTGGAGATCAGAGCTGATCACATGCCGATCATGCATCTCCTAAGAACACTTGATGATCTTGCCACGACTTGCAACGGTATTGGTGGGGTAGGTCCGAGGCATGACCGGATCTTGTCTCATGGGCGCCCATCACTTGCCAAATCGGAGCCAACCATGCAAATACGTGTTCTGCTATTCTCTCCTCTTATGAAATACACATCTCCAGCTCTCTTCTTAATCCAGTCGGCAACAGCTTAGGCAGCAAGCTTGCAACTCTCAAACAAGTTCAGAAAAGCATAATTCAGGCCTAGCTAGCTGTGCTCATTTCTCTGTCATTAGTTTGCACCAGCAAATTTCATGTTTAGAAAATGAGCGTTGCTTGGAATGCATCATAAATTCGCAATGCAGGCTTATATGTCCCAAAGTTCCTGAAAAAAGGTTTTTGTATTGGGATAATCTATGGTTTATGTTGGGTATTGTAGCACGCCATCACCAAGCAATTCTGAAAATGCTGACAGGTGACAAGGCACATGATAGATGGCTGACCTACAATCTCTGCACCATAGAAATGGGCTCCTCAATTTTTTTTGTAAAAAATATTTAGAGAAGTATGGTTGAAGATGGACACCAGGTGAATTCTGATTTGCAGGAAGATAGAGATTGCCTAGTTTGTTTTATTTTTATGCTGTGTTTAATTGGTCTGAGGTTGATGGTATCATCTGTCACACCATCAGCCACTTAAATGGGAATTTTAATATAAATAGGATAAGGCAAGCAGCCTCTAGGGATT
Source organism: Echinochloa crus-galli (assembly GCA_900205405.1). Taxonomy (NCBI): domain Eukaryota; kingdom Viridiplantae; phylum Streptophyta; class Magnoliopsida; order Poales; family Poaceae; genus Echinochloa; species Echinochloa crus-galli. Next base: position 3,078,139 of record OAMR01000052.1, read on the forward strand.
GGCTGCTGATGTTTCAGCTTCAGCTTGGCAAGTTTCATTACATGTAAATTAACCAAAGAGAATACATGGAAATATTCATGATACAGAGTTTTGTTGATCTATTCGCAAAAAAAAAGTTTTGTTGATCTGATAAGAAGGGGACAGATCACTATTCGTCAAAAGTGGTAGGTCAGATGTGTGCTTTCCAAGATAGAATCAAATGCCATATCTGTACTGTATAGTCCTACTTGATGTTGTGCTACTTTCCCAGATCTGCATGAATTTCATCTGCTTTCATGAACTAAATAGCTTGCCTGGTCTCTGCTCAAGGGCTCAATTTACATGTAAGCTTTACGCACATCTGTGTCAGGAACAAAAGAATAAGGTTTGATTTGCTGAGATGTAATTTCATTAGATCTTACTGGTCCCTGCTTCTAGGCCGTGCTGTGTGTGCTTTGCTGCTACCAGCAATGAAACAGTAGCATGCAATGTTAGTTGGAAGTGCAAGGACCACTACCAGATTTTGGGCAGACATTGGGCCTGGAACCTTTAAGGCTTTTCATAATTGAGCCGTTGATGTACTTGACGGTTGACAGTTAAAACTTTTCTAGGGAAAAATACAGCTTGCTTCAGAACAAGTCGTGGCCAGCCTATGGAGGAAATTATTCAGGGAAATGAAAAGTTCAACTACTCATTAGGAATATAATATTGTCAATGAGTTCCTATTAACATATAAACAAATGAGCACCACATAAACGAAATCCAAGTACAGCTTTCAAGATAGAGGAGCACAAGTTGGCGGTTCTTCAGCAAGGCCTGAATGGCACCAAGAGAATAAAATAAAAGAAGAAGAACAAGAAGAGTTGTGGCCAACTAACTTGTCACCATATTTAAGGAGTTGCAATGCTACCCTCTTGGAAGATTTAGCTCCCTCTGCTTCCTTCCTCTCTAAACCAAACTGCTTGTGCTCATCTGCTTCTGCTTTGCTCTTCATCTTCAGAGTGAACTTGGTCTAACGATTCAGAAGCAAAGGCTGCTCGTCGGAGTTCTCAAACTGAGAGGCTATCCTAGGTAGTGGTAAGACGACGGCTGCTCATTGTTTTTGCTGTCTGTAATTCATTCTACAGTGTGCATCTTTGTCTCTGGCAATCTTTACTTCAACCATCTTTTCTTTCATGCAAACTATATCATTGTTGTTCCTTTTTTTGTGTCATGAAAGCTAAATTATTTTCTTCGTGCTCCTAGAACATTTGATCTTATTCTACATTCTTGTAGGAGCTCTGTTTTGTCAAGGGCTTCAGTAATGGCAATAAAGATGAAGGGGATCTTCAAAGGACTGAAGATAATCTCCCAAATGTTTGGTAATAACCCTATCCTTCTCTATTTTTACTTTTTACTTCTACATTTTTGCATCACTTGTCTTGAGTTTCTACATTTTCTCGCATCCAGATTCTAAAAGGTGAATAGTAAAATGAAAAAAATGTTCTGAAAAGGAGTCCCAACTAAAAGTATAGGGTGAAAGCACCACAAGTACCTGATTATACATGAACTTCTGTTCTTTTGCAGTGCATAAGGAACATGAGATGGAGATTGGGTACCCTACAGATGTAAAGCATGTGGCTCACATAGGTCTGGGCACCAGTGACACATCTCCAAGCTGGGTAAGAATATCATAACTTTGCAGCTTTTCCTATTGATCTTCTCGTCGATGTTCTGCAGCATTATGCTTTGTTATGCCATGTGTAATGTGTTTATGCTGTTCTTATGGTTTTGTAACTGACTGGTGATGTACATCATTGATTTTAGATGTCTGAATTCAAAGGGATAGAGGATTCGTCAGCAGGCTCCGTGAGCACCGCTGCGCAATCAAGGCAGACTTCTTGGGCCTCTGCAGGTGATTCTCACCTCTGTCACTGTTTAGTGTTTTACCTTTAGATATTCCGTCAACACAGCAGACTAAACGGCAAAATCAGATAATATTTGCACAAAGATAAAGCTCCTTGATGATGTTCCATACGACATTCCAGGCACGCCTTAAACAAATCTGTGGCCAATAATCATACAGGCAGCACGAGTAATCATTTGTGCTTATAATTATACGCCTGAATCTTCTTGGCTATATCATAATGACAATAGTTGCACACCACTACACCAAGGACATCTTGGTCGCTAGCATGTATGCAACATAAAATGGACACAAATTGGTTGAAGAATCTCACAGATCCTTTGCTAATACAGATGTTCTCATTTTAAAATTTCTGAGCTGAATTTACTGAATTTCTTTTCTGCAGACTTTGAGCAGCCAAGAAGCATGATGCCCATTGAGATCTTCCAGGACAACAACAAGTCCGGCCAAGAGCCCCCCTCTTGCCGTGACGTGCAAAGAGGAGGCCCGAGGAAGCCGAAGAGGAAGAAGAACAGGGCATCGCCTACCTCATCTGCAAGGTCATCGTCTTCAAGGTCAAGAGCTTCCTTTGCTACTGCGTACGACGCCTTCAGCGAGTCGCAAAGAGGGTTCCGGGTCGCCTGAATGGCAGAAACCATGCGTGAATGCACGTCACCATGCCTGTAAATGCTTTCGGTTTAGGGAGACAGCTTGGGGGTTTGGGATTTGTTTGATTCTTTGTTTTCCTTTTACAGTAAGACCTAGTTGGAAACCCGAAGGAAAATCGACTTAAATTAATGTTTGAACAACATGCAGACAGTCATCTCTCTGATCTTACATTTTTTAGTCGTGGACTCGTAGTACAGAAAGAATCTTTGGATGATAAGTGAGACTTCAGAAATCGGATATGGCTTCCTCACCAGATTACGACTCTGCAAAGCTTCACATTTTTTTGAAGCACGTTTACAGCCAGAATCAAACAGCTTGTGGTTTCAATAATATTCTGCAAGGGATACAACTGGCAGGGACTCGTCGGCAAGCCTAGGTTCCGAGTACCGCCATTGATCATGCCACGTAGTGCCTAATCAGACCAGGCCCTACAAAACGGGTTTTCCACGCCATGACAGACGTGCCATCGACAAACATGATGCAATGTTTCATCATATCTTAAGCACTTTGTTCCAGTGTTGTACTAGCATTTCTAAAAAAAGTTACAATCTTAAAAGAAGTTGCAGTAGCTGAAAGAGTTGGCAACAAAAATCATCAGGAATTGCTTCGTTTTGTTATGCTGCAGCTGTACTTCTGTTTTCCTTGCAAATGGGTAAAGCATAACCTCAGCACCCATCAAGGACCCTATGCCATCCAGCACAGCCTACAGAGATGAACAGATGAAGAGACTTGCAAGGACATAAAAGGTGGAACTTTCTGGAACAACTTTATTAACCTTCAATAATTTACCATTAGGAAAACATGCCTCCCCGCTGATCCACTTAACTAGACAATTAGCACATTGTTCAACGCCGAGTGAGCCGTATCACGACACGCCACGTGTGCCAATAATGGCATTGGCAAACCATGAATTGTTTGGAAATGGCAATTGCCCATGAGCCATACATATAGTCCCATGCACAAGCTATGAATATTCCAGCGCCAATTGGCAATGCATCAGCTACGCCATGGATCTAGCAGGCAGGACAGAGCAGAGCAGAGCCAAGACGAGATGGAAAGGCAAGGTGCCAAATGCTTTGGAAACATATCTCAACGTGGCCATGGAAAGCAACGAACCCCTACAGCTTGTAAAGCCGCAGCCATTGACACCTACAAATACGCCGCAAACCCATCATGGTTTCTTCAACCTCCAGCAGAAGAGCACTACTTGACACAAGCTAGCCTAGATTAACTACCTTGCCTAGCTAGCTAATTTCTCACCCATGGCAAAGTCAAGTAGTTTCACTCTTGGTCTTGCTTGCTTTACCATTGCCGTTGCCGTCGCCGGCGCAACTCAGTTCACAGTGGGCGGCGCCAATGGCTGGAGCGTTCCCGCCGCCGCCGCCGAGCCCTTCAACACCTGGGCGGAGAGGACCAGGTTTCAGGTCGGAGACTCGCTAGGTAATAATAATATATATATGCACGAAAGCTTTCAGCTGCCATGGATGATGGTTAGAAACTCTCACGCCATGGATGACGTCATGGTGGTTTCTGTGTGCGTGCCTGCGCAGTGTTCGTGTACCCCAAGGACCAGGACTCGGTGCTGCTGGTGGACCCGGCGGACTACAACGCCTGCAACACGTCGTCGTACGTGAAGAAGTTCGACGACGGCGACACCGTGTTCGCGCTGGACCGCGCCGGCGCCTTCTTCTTCATCAGCGGCGTCGAGGCTAGCTGCCGCGCCAACGAGAAGCTCATCGTCATGGTCCTCGCCGCCGGCCGCAACGGCACCGGCGGCGCGCCGGCGCCGACGACGGCGTCACCGTCTCCCCCTCCGCCCAGCTCCGACACCACCCCGCCACCGCCGCCGGCGTCGCCCGCTCCTAATAAGGCCCCGACCGTCGCGTCACCGCCGCCCGCCAGCTCGGCATCGGCTCCCCCTCCCACCACGACGCCGAGCGCGCCGCCGCCCGCTTCGTCTCTCCCGGCGGCTCCGAGCTCATCAACGCCGCCACCACCATCTGTCCCGGCCGGTGCCCCGCAGGCACCGCCGGCGCCCTCGGCAAGCTCTCCGGCTCCGAGCGCAAACGGGACGACGGCGACGAATTCGACGGGCGCGCCATCGCCGCCGCACCCCGCCGGCCCCAAGGAAAAGAACGGCGCCGCCCTCGCGGTGGCCACGGGCCTCGCCAGCTCGCTCGGGGCTAGCTTCCTTGGCTACGCCATGCTTGCTCTCTGAAGTGAACCCAATTCAGTTGCTGTTCTGACGAACTGATGAAGACTCGAGTGGATTTACATGTAAAAAAAGATGCGCCATTTGTACATGTTGTTGCAAAATTAATCTTGCATTCGTTTTCCACCCGATGAATAAGAAATGAAACGATTCATGACCTCTTATGCACATATCTTGCATTCTTTTTCCACTAGAAACAGTAGGCGTGATTGTGTTGTGTGACCTTTCCCCATCGCGATTGCCGCATGAGCAAACAAATTGAGTCGGACTAGGCGAAGGGAAATGATATGAGATATTCAGCTCCAGGAACCGACGAGGCAGCAGAGCTCCTGCTTTTATTTTTCAAAAAAAAAACGAGGGGAGCAGAGCATCTTTTGGCGATCAGCAAGTCGCCTCCCGTGGGCCGACAGCCCGACACCGGGTAAGGTGGTGTTGGAGAGTTTGACGGACCGTCTGTTGGGGAGTTTACTCTCCCCCTCTCAGTGTCTTGGGCCTTTAAGTTTGGGCCAGTCCGAGTTAAATAATGGGCTGGCACACTTGCGGGGCCTATATAGTCAAACGAAGAAGATTAGTTTGCCATGGCCTCTCACGTTGATGATGATCGCTAGCCTCTTTTCGGGGGGGACCCGCCCAGTTGCAGAATCCAATAAAGTTCCTTTTCTTCCATTTCTTCTCTTTTAGTCTTTTTCTTTGGAGTTTGAACATGTCAGATCAACCACAAAAGAAAACGAGCAACAGTTTGCATATGTAGGTGCAAATATGATATATACGTTATGATTGAGTCAAGTACTAATCAACTATACTCATGTGACCAATGTTAGTACCTGTTGATGCCAGCGGCCCACCAGGAGGTCGGTTAGGCTTTGACGATGATCGCGTCGGGATATCGCGGCGTATATTTCAAGTGAGAATTCAGTAGCGGAAGCGAGGCCACCTGCATCATACACCAAGCAAAGTAGAGAAGTTGATTTCAATAAGCCATGAGACTTGGCTGTAAATCTTTCACTTGTGAAAGACGGAGGCAGGATGTTTCCTGATTCTAAAAAAAATGAGCCATGAGACAATGTTATCAGTTCATTTGAATTACATATAGGCATCATAATAGAGAAGTAGATCTCCATAAGCCATGGCAATGTTCAGTTGCTTTCAATTACACATAGGCACCTCGTGTCATCTATTCGATCAATTTCAATTTGAAAGGATTTCACAAGGAACCAACAACATGCAATTGGAGCACAAATAATAAACCATGCAACCACGTTGGTACTGGTTGATGTCGGAGGCCCACCAAGAGGTTGGTTAGGCTTTGGCCGTTTGGCGATGGTGCTGCCGGGACATTGCGGAGTGATATTGGCAGCGAGAATTCACTAGTGGAAGTTTGGCCACCTGCATCATACACCAACATTATAGAGAAGTTGATTTTAATAATCAACATGGCAATGTTATCTTGTTTTCAATTACATATAGACACCTCCTGGAGCCTATTCAATCAATTCAATTTCAATCCAAAACGATTTCACAAGGAACCAACATACATTTTGATGCGCAAATAATAAACCATGCAATCATGTTGATACATATGTTGATGCCGGAGGCCCACCGGGAGCCGGGAGGTGTGTCAGGCTTAGGCGGTGGCGGTGATGGGATATTGCGCCGCAATATTGGCAGTGAGAATTCACTATCGGAATTTTTACCGCAATATAAAATGATTTTTCAGATTGGTAAGTGATGTGAGTTGCGGTTTTTTTCAAAACATTTTTCTATCTAATCTAATATTTAGATTCACTATTTTTAGTTAAATATCCTTTAATATAGTTGAGTGCAGATTATTTATTGATTTATATCCCTTCCATGCCACTTAGAGTTTCATTCAATTACCAAATATATGTTAGAATATGTTAATTAGTGCTTTGTTTATATCGTATATTTTTTTGAGAATGTTTATATCGTATATACGGCAGCATGTCGTATAATCACCCAAAAGACTCTCTTTGCTTGTCTATAAATTTTTGCTATGTATCTATATGGTTGAACTTGGTAAATGGCGTGCCATCTATTGTTAATTTAATCTTATCAAGAATTTAGCCTCGTGGAGTGAACAAATAATTACAACAAATGAGATATATATAGTCATTGTTTTTATTTAATATCCGAGAAAATATCCGTGACCGATGTTGTCCGTATCCGACTCATTCTATATTCGATAGGTATTCATTCGTATTCGTAACCGAGACCATCCGTATTCGTATCTATCGGACAGATATCTATGTTTGGTACCGACTCTGAAATAATAAAATATAAAAATAAATATGACTGACTGTATGGGGGCGATGACGACGAAGTTGACATGCAGGTCATCAGTGGACGACTGCTGATGGTTATCCGCCTAAATTGCGGTCAAGGGGCTCTGAACTTTCTGTAATGCTAAGATCAGAGTACGATATCTTCCTTTAAATAAGCAGCAACAATGTATTGATTGTGGCGCGTGCAACTCCTGCACTCTAATGGAACTCCAACTGAAACTCTTGCTGCTCATCTCGCTTGGCCTGCCGCTGCTGTGCACGGCCGTCCCAAGCACAAGCAGGCCACAAGGTGAGGCAGAATCTCTCCTCCGATGGAAATCCACCCTGCTCAACTCCACCTCGCTCTCCTCGTGGTCGCTTGCCAATCCTACCTGCTCTTGGTTCGGCATCACCTGCGACGCCGTCGGCCATGTCCACGAGCTCCAACTCTCATGCGCCGGCCTCGCTGGCACACTCCAGGCCTTGTGCTCCTCCTCGTTTCAGAACCTCACCTTGATTAACCTCAGCTACAACAACCTCATCGGCACCATCCCGCCAAACATATCTCTGCTGACCACGCTCACCTATCTGTTCTTGACAGGCAACAACCTCGTCGGCGCCATCCCGACAAGCATATCTCTGCTGCCCACTCTCAGCTCTCTGGACTTGAGCAGCAATGACCAGTCGGCGCCATCCCAACAAGCATATCTCTGCTGCACAGGCTTACCCTTCTGGACCTGAGTAACAACAGTCTTTCAGATGCCATCCCCTACCAACTCAGCGAGCTCACTAGGATTATCTTTCTAGACTTGTCGTCTAATGGATTCTCAGGCCCAATACCGCCTGCTCTTTCAAGGCTCCAAAAACTCGAGAGACTATATCTCTATGAGAACAATCTCACCGGAGTAATTCCGGAAGAGCTGGGGATGATACCTTTATTGCAAGAGCTTAATCTAGGGAACAATTTACTAGGTGGGTCGATCCCAGCATCACTGGGGAAGCTTCAAATGTTGATCTTTCTCTACATTTGTGACAATGGTTTGGTTTCTACTCTTCCAACCGAATTGGGGAACCTTACTAGCCTCGAGTACATGGATCTGTCACAGAATAAACTATCTGGTACTTTTCCACCTAGTTTTGCCAGGATGCAGAGATTGGTTACCTTCAGATTAAGTGACAACAATCTCAGTGGTGTCATCCCACCGGAGATTTTGACAAACTGCACCAGGATCGAGTGGTTAGATTTGTCTAACAACTTGTTCAGCGGAAGCATCCCAGCGGGGCTGGAAAACATGACATCCTTAGGGTGGTTAAACTTGGCAAGAAATCACTTTACTGGAACGGTGCCAAACGAAATAGGTAACATGGCATCTCTTCAAGTCCTTGACCTGAGCAACAATCATCTCAACGGTATGGATCTGCCTACTTTCTGTCGACTGGATATTTTGCAAATGTTAGATCTATCACACAACCAATTATTTGGAGAGCTCCCTAGTTGCATTTGGAACCTGCAGGAACTTGTAATTATGGATTTGTCAGGGAACGCCTTCGTTGGGGAAATTCCAGACGTGCCAAACTCTACTTCTTCGCTAACCTCATTACACCTATCCAACAACTTCTTCACAGGATGCTTTCCTGCAGTGTTGAAAAACTTCAAAAGCCTAGTTACTCTGGATCTTGGAAACAATGAAATTTCCGGAATAATTCCTTCTTGGATACAAGAGAGCAATCCTCTGCTGATGATTCTTCGACTACGGTCAAATTTATTCTATGGAAGTATTCCGTGGCAACTTTTAAACCTCTCCCATCTCCATCTGCTTGATCTAGCTGAAAATAATTTTACAGGTTCAATATCGAAAAGATTTGCCAACTTATCTTCAATGCGGCAGCCGTTCACTATACAGGAGGAAATGAAATTCGACAACGACGATTGGAGTACTGAGAGTACTTCGTCACCGTACGATAACGGCACAGTTAACGTAGTTACACAAGATATTTTTGGAAGTACTATAGTTTGGAGGAAGGAAGACACTAATACTTATGGCAAAACCGACATAGTTTGGAAGGGAAGGGATTATATCTTCAGCAAAATTGACATAGTTTGGAAGGGACAGGATTATATCTTTCAGTCCGTGGCTGACCTAACAGGTTTGGATCTGTCTAGCAATTCTCTCTCTGGTGGGATCCCTCCAGAGTTGACAAGCCTAAGAGGCCTCCGGATGCTAAATCTGTCAAGAAATTATCTATCTGGTAGTATTCCAGAAAGCATTGGCAATCTCACACTTTTAGAATCTCTTGATCTCTCTTGGAACAAACTTTTAGGGCCTATCCCTTCAGGCATGTCACACTTGCTGTCTCTCAATTCCCTAAATCTCTCAAACAATAATTTATCAGGAGAGATACCTACAGGAAATCAACTAAGTACACTTGTCGACCCCTCAATTTATAACAGTAATCCAGGACTTTGTGGTTTTCCCCTAAGTATTGTTTGTACAAACCATTCTAGTTCTACGACTAAATTGGATGGGGTAAAGGAACACCACCAAGATCTTGAAACCATATTGTTGTACTACACGATAATTGCCGGTGTTGTCTTTGGATTCTGGCTATGGTTTGGAGCATTATTCCTCTGTGAGTCCCAGAGGCTAGCTTTCTTCGGTTCCATTGATGTCATGCAGACTAAAGTTGTGCAGAAGATGAAGCACATTTGAAAGCTGAGTACTTTGGTTTCCATTTGGTCACTTGTCTGTGTCTCTGTGTTCTACTATAGATGCCCGGTCTGCGATTGCAGAAACCTCCTTTTTGTTTAATTTCGCCATTAAACGATTATACTTTACTAGCTTATTGTATCTTGAACAGAGGTTTATTCTCTGAATTTATCGGTCACAATTATACATGTATGCATGACTTCATCTTTTAATTTCTGCATAGAACATCTGACAGGTGTGTCTATGCAACTCTTGGGCAGGCTAATGGACTGCTTGTTCGTCACCAAGCAGCTTGTGTTAGCCTGACAATTCAACTGCTCCTCATTTTGTCATACGGCTTCTGATTTCTTGTTCGAATTATTGGTTTATCACACACCAAAAGTGAGCACACTGATTGGATATTCATGTTGGCCCGTGACGCTGCACAATGTGACAACAAATCTTTTGCCCGCCTATTGAGATTTTGCACGGAATGCAGGCTTAAATAGGAAGAAGTCTACATCGCCCCCCAAACTATTGGCCCTGGAACACTTCACCCCCCAAACTACAAAACCGGATAACCAGCCCCCTAAAGTTTAGAAACCGGTGCACATAACCTCCTAAGGCGGTTTTCTTGGGCGGTTTTAGATATAATTTTATAGAAAACCCCCTAGAAGAATTAAACTCTCACAAATAGGTTCTTCCTCCCCTCTTTCTCTCTCTATCCTATCTTCTTCCCCGCCCCCTCCGCGTGGCCACGATGGGGAGCGCGGCCGCTTCCTCTTCCTCTCCACCCCCTCCCTCCCTCGCCCCTCCCCGCCCGGTGGCGCGACGCGGACAAGCGGCGTGGAGGCCGCCATCCTCGAGCTCCCACCGACAGCGAGAGATCTCGTTGTGGAGCAGGGGTTGGCGCCGGCGGCGAGGAGGAGGTGGTTGAAGGCCGGGTCGGCGGAGAAGACGGTGCCACGCGCTCGTCGATGGAAGGCTCCGAGTCGGAGGAGGAGCAGGAGGGGCGGCATCGGCTGCGCGCCGCTCGCGTCCATGGGCTGGGCCGGCGCCCGACAGGCGGTGGCTTCACGCAGGCGGCCGTGGGTAGAGGGCGGCCGGCGCGGCTAGCGCGGCCGCGGACGGCCCAACGGCCAGCGCGGAGGCAGGCGCCGTGGACGGAGGTCAGTGCGGGGGCAACCAGCGCGGCGACGGTGGTGGTGGGCGGCTGCGCACGACAGCTGTGCGCCGCTCCTCGTTGGCAGCGGATGGGCGCGGTGGTGGGCGGCCAGCGAGGCGACGGCAAGCCCAGCGAAGGCGGCGACGGCGGCAAGGCGGCGCACAGCGCAGTGGGAGGCGGCGTCGGCGGCCGGGAGGCGACGACCGAGACAGTCCGCAGGCGGCCAGCGTGGCTCGCCGCGGCAGCGCACGGGGCACATGCGGCCGCACACAGCGCGCGACGACGACCTACTTGCGCGGCGCACGGGCGGCCGCGGCGGTTGCTGCGGCCACGATGGGGAACACGGTCGCTTCCTCTTCCTCTCCACCTCCCTCCCTCCGCCGCCCCTCCCCGGCCAGCGGCGCGGCGCGGACGAGCGGCGTGGAGGCCGCCCTCCTCGAGCTCCCACCGACAGCGAGAGATCTCGTTGTGGAGCAGGGGTTGGCGCCGGCGGCGAGGAGGAGGTGGTTGAAGGCCGGGTCGGCGGAGAAGACGGTGCCACGCGCTCGTCGATGGAAGGCTCCGAGTCGGAGGAGGAGCAGGAGGGGCGGCATCGGCTGCGCGCCGCTCGCGTCCATGGGCTGGGCCGGCGCCCGACAGGCGGTGGCTTCATGCAGGCGGCCGTGGGTAGAGGGCGGCCGGCGCGGCTAGCGCGGCCGCGGACGGCCCAACGGCCAGCGCGGAGGCAGGCGCCGTGGACGGAGGTCAGTGCGGGGGCAACCAGCGCGGCGACGGTGGTGGTGGGCGGCTGCGCACGACAGCTGTGCGCCGCTCCTCGTTGGCAGCGGATGGGCGCGGTGGTGGGCGGCCAGCGAGGCGACGGCAAGCCCAGCGAAGGCGGCGACGGCGACAAGGCGGCGCACAGCGCAGTGGGAGGCGGCGTCGGCGGCCGGGAGGCGACGACCGGCCGGGGGTGGCAAGCAGCCCATTCCCCTCCCCTGCTCTTTCTCCTCTGTGGGCCTATTTATGAGAGTTTAATTCTTCTAAGGGATTTTCTGTAAAATTGTATCCAAAACCGCCTAAGAAAACCGCCATAGGGGGTTATGTGCACCGGTTTCTAAACTTAGGGGGCTGGTTATCCGGTTTTATAGTTTGGGGAGTGGAGTGTCCAGGATCAATAGTTTGGGAGGTTATGTAGACTTCTTCCGGCTTAAATATGGACCGTTGAGTGCCCAATTTTTCAGTCTTTTTTATCTTTTAGCAAACTTGGCCAAGTCACGTTCTAGGATCTCTCACATTCCAACACGCCTCCTTCTCCAGCGAGGACGGGGTTGCTATGGCGCTTGATTGGTCGGATCCACGGTGCCCCATAGTGGATCTGCGGATCTGCAGCGGCGGCGAGTTAGGGAGCGGCGGCGGCATGGGTCTTGGTGCGCCCATGGCTGCGGCGGCGGCGGCCGCCTGCCGGCCCGATGCGAGGCCACGGGCCTCGCCAGCTCGCTCGGGGCCAGCGTCCTTGGCTACGCCATGCTTGCTCTCTGAAGTGAACCCAAATTCAATTGCTGTTTCTGACCAACTGAACAAACTCGTGTGATTGTAAATGTATGTAAAGACGCGCCATTTCTACATGTTCCTGCAGAACTAATCTTTGCATTCGTTTTCCACCGGATGAATAAGAAATGAAATGATTCATGACCTCTTATGCACATATTGCCGTTCGGTTCTCAAGCAAGCTTTGCCTAGCCTTGACAGCAAAAAAGCCTAGCCTTGCCAGTCTGAGCGAGCCAATTCGGCTCTCCGCTGGTAGCAAGGATTTTTCTTGCCAGCATAAGCTCCAAGGTCTCTTGCTTGCCAACCAACACTGCGTTCTCCTGTACATCCTCGCTAAGCAAGGCAAGGCAAGCTTTGCAAAGGGATCCAAACGGACCATGCTGAGCAAACAAATTGAGTCGGACTAGGCGAAGGGAAATGAATCAATGATCTGAGCCGAGTTCTTTGGGCGATCGGCAAGTCGCCTCCCGTGGGCCGACAGCCCGAAACCGGGCAAGTTGGTGTTGTAGAGTTTAACGGGCCGTCTGTGGTCTCACTCGTCTGTTTACAGGCTCTGTCCCTCTCAGTGTCTTGGGCCTTTAAGTTTGGGCTAGCCCGAGTTGTATAGTTACGACCCCTATTTAATCCGAAGAAGATTTGGCCATTTGGGTTGCCATGGCCCCTCATGATGATGATCTCTAGCCTCTTTTCCGGGTGGGCCCGCCCAGGGGCAGAATCCAATAAAGTTCCTTTTCTGGCTATGTTGGGAACGTGAAGTTTGGTGAAAATCAGTGGCGAATCTAAGGGGGGCTGGGGGCTCCAGCCCCCCTACTGTCCAAAACGCCATGGAGCCCCCCTACAGCCCCCCCTAAAATTTTGGAGGCCATTGATGAAGGAATTGGGAGGAGCAAGGAAGAAAAAGGTCACCAGCCCCTCCTGCCTTCTTGTGCTGGCTTCGCCCCTGGTGAAAATGTCACATCGGACACTGCAGTGCACTGTAGCACTTTTCGTTTGTTTGTAGTAATCGTTGTTCTACCATGATCTAACTAGGCTCAAAAGATTCGTCTCGTCGTGTAAATCAAAACCATATACTTAGTTTTTTTTATTTACCCAAGTTTAGTGTTTATGCATGAGGAGAGAGATTTGATGTGATTTGACGTGATAGGTGAATAGTGAAGTTTGGAGAGAGAATTTTTGGCTTTTTAAGGGAACTAAATAGGGCCCATTTTTCTCTTTTTCTTTGGAGTTTGAACCTGCCAGACCAACCGCAAAAGAAACGAGCAACAGTTGCATATGTAGGTGTAAATATAATATATACGGTATGTTGGTATGATTGAGTCAAGTAATCAACTACGGAGCACAGGGTCAAAATGGCATTGCCCATTTCAGCTATTCAGCCTATCTGAATCCTGAAACTCTGAATCACAGACAGGCGAGAACGAAACAAGCTTTCCAATCCACGGCCGTTTGGGGAAGGGAAGCATCGATTCTTCGCAGCAAAGGCAAACCCAACGGGAATATGGGATAGCAGTATAGCACACGGTGACACGACACACGCATCACGCACGCACGAAATGCGGAGCTGGAGCACGTGCCCGGCAGTAGCGTCGCTCGAGGAGGGAGGCGACCGACCAGCGAAAGCAAGGTACCCCACAGCCTGCAAAGCCTCAATCTTGATGCCAGATTACGAGCCGTTTATCTGCCTACAAATACGCTCCTGGGTCCAGACCTGGGCTGTCATCTCATCTCCCTCCTCAGGACTTTTTATATATCCGGTGTTGCAGGTGCAGGGACAGCACAATCAACGGTAGCTAGCTTGTTGCTTTGTAGGCTTGCATTGCATTGCAGCAGGAGCAGCCATGGCGAAGAGGTCTTGTGGTCTGGGGCTCGCCTGCTTCGCCGTCCTGGTCGCGGCCGCCGGCGCGACGCAGTACAAGGTCGGCGGCGACAATGGCTGGGCCGTGCCGGACGCCAGCGCCGAGTCCTTCAACGACTGGGCCGAGAAGACCAGGTTCCAGATCGGTGACAGCCTCTGTAAGTGACACTGTCTCCATTGTTGCAAGCCTCACTCCTGCAGCTCATGCTTCAATTCAAGCTTTTTTTCTCTCAGGCAGCTCGTGACCTTTGCCATTGCATTCTTGCTTGGATTTTGTTGGCAGTGTTCGTGTACCCCAAGGACAAGGACTCGGTGCTGCTGGTGGAGCCGGCCGACTACAACGCCTGCAACACCTCCTCCTACGACAAGCAGTTCACCGACGGCAGCACGGCCTTCGCGCTCGACACCGCCGGCGCCTTCTTCTTCATCAGCGGCGTCGAGGCCAACTGCCGCGCCAACGAGAAGCTCATCGTCATGGTCGAAGGCGCCGCTGCGCCAGCGCCGGGGTCGCCCTCGCCGACGTCGCCGTCCGCGCCGGCGCCCTCCGGCGGCGGCGCTGGCAAGGCGCCGCCTTCCTCGTCGCCCAACGCGCCGGCGGCCAAAAACTCCACGGCCAAGGGCGCGCCGCACTCCGGCGGCGGCGGCGGCGACAAGAACGGCGCCGGCCTCACCGTCGCTGGTTTCGTCGCCTCGTTCGTGGGCTGCGTTGCCTATGCCATGCTTGCTTTCTGAAACCCAGTGGATGCAGTGATTTTCGTCGTGTAACCAACCATGTGTGTGTGAACAAAATGTATCTTTTGTGTTGTGTTCCTTGTACGATTCGGCAGAAAACAAATGCTGGATTGAAATCTAATCATAATGCTAACAGCATTGGAGCGTCAGAATTTGTCATCACGATTGGTTTGAGTGTCCATCACATTCTGGTCCTTACTGAAGAGTGCAAATATCAGAGCTGGCTGCTCAACGGGCATATATCAACAAAGCGACCCGGCTAGCTTCTGCGATTGCAAGGGCTGGCCACGGCGATGGCCCCGGCTGGCCACGGCCGGCCAGGGCGGGGCTCAGCCGGCCACGGCCCGCCTGGGCTGGCATTGGCCATTTTCTCCTCCATTCGATGGTGCTGGTTCGGCGTCGCCATGGTGGTGGGGCCAGGGGGTTGGTTGGTGCTTGCTTGTGGCACTGTGGCTATGTTTCGGGCGGCGCTGGGCTCCTTCCGGTGGAGGTGATGCGGAGGTGAAGAGGGCTGGGTTCTGGAGTGCGGCAAGCATGGTGCGGGTGCGGGCGAAAGCTTTCACTAACGTGTCTGTTGGTGGCCATGATGGCGGCGCCCTTGGGGCGTCGGTCTCCCCGCTGGGGGCATCATGGCGAGGCACCGTGCTTTCTGCCGCGGGGGGCTCTTAGGGTGAAGACCTCGTCCATTTACGGACGTGCGACGGCGACGTCTTGACGTCGTGCCCTTCCTGGAGGCGTCGTGTTTGGAGCCCCATCCCGGCTCGTGGTTGTGGTGGTGGTGGTCGTCTGGAGGTTCTGCGAGAAGCACGCTTGGTTCGTGTTGCCGTGGAGGTGCGGAGGGTCCATGGGTGCTATAGGGCTTGAGCCGGCACACAAGGTGCAGCGGTGAACTTGGTGATGGCGGGACAGAGGAGATGCTCTTATTGCGGCCTCAAATATCTGAGTCCTTTGGCAGAGGAGTGTGAGGCGGTGGGAGAGGCGAGGCCCCCACGCAGAGAGGCCAGGATCAGTGGTCTTCCTTGGTGCCGAGACAGTGTTTTGCTGTTGTTTCTTTGGATCTGAGGGATCGACGATCATGTGTGCGGCTTGAGGTTGACAGTCCCATGGTGGAGGAGCTCGAGGGGGACGTTCGGACTTGCAGCGGGCTGCGGCTTCGCCGGGGCACATCGTTGGTGACAATGGCGCAGGTGTTTGACAGCCTGTTTCGAACTCCTCTCCCAAGTGGTCGGGGGTGGTGGTGTGCTGTGTCGTGTGCGTTTGTTCTTGTTCAAGGGTCTGTTCCTGTGGTGGTGTCCGCTTCGGCGAGTTATGTATCAATTGCTACTCTTCTCAAATGACATAGCAGTGCTCCTGCGTTTATTTCGAAAAAAAAAGAAAAGGAAGTGGAATGTTTTCTGCTTGGCAACTGGTCACATGTAACGCAATATTCGCGTCCAACAACAACAATAGTCTGTTCCAAGCCAAACAGCATTTGGCACAGATGAATCATTGTAATATGTAGTAGATCATAAACGAAACAAACAAGGCGTACTTAATATAGATTGAAATTGCTTGCATAAATGTGAGCAAAATTTTCTTAACCAAACTTATCTTTGAATTGACAGAGTCAATAATTCAGAACACTGAGCAGAACCAAAGCTTCCTCAGAACATTAAAGCTATAAGGTCAGAGCTGGCTGCTCCAGGGACATATATCAACAAAGCGACCGAACTGAAAAGGAAGTGGAATGTTTATGTGAGCAAAATTTTCTTAACCAAACTTATCTTTGAATTGACAGAGTCAATAATTCAGAACACTGAGCAAAACCAAAGCTTCCTCAGAACATTAAAGCTATAAGGTCAGAACACTGAGCAAAACCAAAGCTTCCTCAGAACATTACAAGGCAAAATAGGTGATTCTTGGTGACATCCATGAGAATGACAGGAAATAAGACATCTACAACCTCCTTCCTCTCCTACCACCCTTTCTGCGAGTGCTGTCAGTGGGAACCGGGGTCACATCCTCTGCAAAACAAACAGGCACTGTATTACTGCTATGCCCATATGATTATTCATTACAAAGACAATAGAAATGCTGCTTCCATGATAGGTGAAATCAATATGGGTTTTGCTAGACAGCCAAGGGAAATAACAGCATGGAAAACAAGACATTCTTCAGTAGTCCATATGCTGCAGGATGCCAAAGCTTACCAATGCGTCCAATTTTCATGCCAGACCGAGCAAGTGCCCTCAGAGCAGACTGAGCACCAGGTCCAGGTGTCTTGGTCTTGTTGCCCCCAGTGGCGCGGAGCTTAATGTGCAAAGCAGTAATACCAAGCTCCTGAAAATTTAATTAACAGACATGAATAAGTATTCAAAGAACAGAAACTGGTTCAACGAAACAATTATATTCACATACAAACCTTACAGCGCTGTGCAACATCCTGAGAAGCAAGCATAGCAGCATATGGTGATGATTCATCACGATCAGCTTTGACCTTCATGCCACCTGCATGATATTAGGGGTAAATTAATTTTGTTCTATGCTTGTGAACATCATACACACCACACATGCTAATAAAAGTTAGGATCATACCAGTGATACGAAGGAGCGTCTCCCTCCCAGACAGATCAGTGACATGCTGCATATAGAGGCCAACACACGTCAGAGACTTGCAGCTTGTACAGACACAGACTGCATATCATGTGATTGTCAAAAACATCACTTACAATGAATGTGTCGTTGAAGGATGCAAAGATATGAGCTACTCCAAAGACATGCTCCCCTTCGCGGACAGTGGGTCCAAGAGTGACAGTCTCCTCCTTGGGTTCCCTGGTCTTCCTCTTCGACTGACATGACCAAGCACATCCCAGTTAGCTAAAATTATAGCATAGCATGGCATTTCAATAACTTCTATGCATCACATATCTGATGAGCTCCATTTCATTAATGTCACACTGAACCAATGGGACAAAATGCACGAGCTGAAAAACAACGGCAAAAGACATCGTTGGATGAATATGCCCATCAAGCTAAGATATAGTCCTTATTATACAAGAAACTCTCCAGGGTTAACGTAAACTAAGAATTCATCCTTATATCCTAAATTCATCTCGGTAGTTGTCGCAACGCGCACAAGCAGCCTCAACAACAAAGGTCATGTTATGCAGGAATAAACAACCAGTGTAATGTCAAATGATCGAGTGCGATGCCTAAGCAGCCCAGGAATTGCAAGGCATCTTGTTAACCCCCTCTCAGAAAAGCATTTCAAATTATTTACCAGCCCGAACATCAGAACATAACAATTTCTGAGGCAGGCCCCATGTCTCTCATCCCAAACTCATCAGGCATTCCTAACTCCTACCTAACTCGCCTTCTCCTCCCAGGCCAACAGCTTCAATCCCAAAACAATCAGCAGCCACGAGGTTAAAATCATATCACTACGGTTTCACATCGCACGCACCCTAACCTACGAATCGTAACACGAACTTGGGAAAGCACAGTGATAACAGCCAGGAGCAAGATCTAGATCAGGGCGGCTCACCATGGCGGCTGGCGGGCGAAGTGACCTGACCGGCGCTTCCTTGTGCTTCCGCCCTCTCAAGATCGCTAGCGCGCAGCCGCCGGAACCAACGGGGAGGAAGGTGAAGCTAGGGTTATATACGAGGGCGGCGCAGACGAGAGATAGGGTTCGACGGGTGGGCTGCCGGCCCGCCACTTCTGTACGTGGGCCCAATATGTCACACACCGGCCCGGTAAACTGATGGATGGTCCTGACGGGCCACCGGGAGGGGATTCTCATTCGGCCTGCGTGACAAAAACACACGGGCTTTAATGGGCTTGATGGATCGGTCCGATCGGGCCGCATGATTTCAGCCCATATAGTTGGTTCGAACATTGCCGACACGTCAGACGGTGAAACATGATCGAGGCAACCGCTTCTCTTTCCAACGAAAACGCAATCAACGGCTACGTTAATCCGATGGTCACCGTCGTCCAGGGAAAATAAAAATTTTTGTGTCTCGGTTGCTGCGCCCTGGAGAGCACGGCAACGGAGCTCATCTCGCCCACACGCTCCCGCACGCGGATAACGCCGGGCGCATGAACGGAGAACGACGCCGCCGCGGCCGTGCGCTCCGATCCGTCCATCGCCAACTGCCAATGATGTCCTCCTGCGCACCAGGCACGCACCACACGAGTGCATAATTTTCCGGCGTGCGCGTGACCATCACCGGCGAGAAATTAACCGTGGACGGCCGGGCGGCCACACGCGGAGCCCCCCCGCCCCGGGCCGCGCCACGGCGCACCCGCCACGTCGCGCCACCGGACGGCGCCCGTCGCCGTCGCCGGCGCGGCCCCTCCTCTCATCAAACCAAAAAGGCGCCACTCGCGCCCGCGGCAGCGACGGACGCCGACGCGCCCGCGCATTTACTCCGCCGTTGAACGCTGGCGCGTCCCGGAGAGCCGTCGCCGCCGCGTCGCACGTGTGCCGCCAGATTTAGCCATTGCCCGAGCATGATACCCGTGCCCGGCATTCGCTAGCGGGCTCGACGTGCAGGCTAACGGGATTCGCACAGTTGTGCGATCGGCCTCCGAGAGGCAACGCCGCCGTCCACGTCTCGCCACCGTGTGGCCCATGGCGTCGCGCGTAGCTAGGCGTGTAGCTGGGGGTTTCGAGCATGGCGCTGGCACCTGCTCGTCCAGTATAAATACGCGCTCCCGGCCGGCAAGGCTGCAACCCGCAATCCCACACACGGCACACACAACTAGCTCACTCCTGCAACTGCAAGCCTCTAACAGAAGCAGTGAGCAGTGTATTAAGCTCCTTGCTAGCGAGAACATATAGATCGAGCATCTTGTACATACTTGCCGTCATGGCGAAGGCGCAGGCTGCGGCGAGGTTCGTGACGGAGATTGCGCCGCCGCAGGTGGTGCCGGTCATGCGGCGGAGGAAGGCGCCGAGGAGCCTGGACCCCATCGCCGAGGACGACAGGGAGCAGCTGCCGGCGTACGGGCCGTCGTCGGATAACCAGCAAGCAGGCTTCGCGGCGGCGTGGTCCAGGCGGGCGCCGCCGCCGCAGGCGCGGGAGGGCACGGGCGGGTCCATGAGGGAGCTCGGCAGGTGCTTCTCGGACGCCCATGGCCAGCAGGTCGCCGGCGGCTGGGAGGGCGGCCACAAGTTAGGCCACCGGCGAGGCATGCATGAGTTGCACAAGACCTGCGCGTGAGGACTGAAGAGAGAGCAGCTAGCAGAAAAGCAACAACAACACAACGGCCTGCGCGGTGTGAGCGTGTGGGGAGAAATATTTGTAGCACTTCCATATGCGTGAGCTCGAGCATTATAGTTCGGATAACTTTTTAATTTCTTATTTACGCGAGATGTCGAGAGAGTAGCATATAGGCTCGATGAAGTTGTTTTTCGTCCAGCTTCAGTTTTTGCTAAGAATAAAGTGATGGTTAGTTAAGATAAATATATGTAAATAAACTTTGTTATTTGCAATGAACGAAAACCATGAGAAAAAAAAGACAATCTTGTTTCAAACAAGCTACAACCAAGGAAAACCATGCAAATACTCCTACAAAAGGAAAGTAGGAAAGACACATGAGTAACATCATATTTAGAGCAACTCCAACAGCCTCTTTATTTTTGTTAGCTAAATCTGGAGATTTAGCTCTTTATAAAAATAGAAAACTCCATAATTCTATATAGGAATCCAACAAACTAGCTAAAAACTAACTCTATATACAGTGGGGCCCACACGTCACATGCTTATCTTCTCCTCTTCTTTCTCCCCCCACCTCTCTGCTTCCCCTGACGCCACCCCCACAACTCCCCGCGGCGGCCGGCAGCCGGCGGCGCATCTCCCCCGCGCGAGAGCTCGCGTCCTCCTCGGCGGCTCGATGAAGTCCACCTCCACCTTCCTTCCCCACCTCCCGTCGCGCCTCCTCCACTTCCCCCGCGGCGCCAACGGACAGAGCTCGTGTCCTCCCAGCGCCGGCGGGCCGGCGCGACACAATGGCGTCTTCCGCCAGCCCCCATCACGCCTCCCTTCCCTACCTCCCGTCGCGCCTCCTCCACCTCCCTGTGGCGCGGGCGGCCGGCAGCGCATCTGCCGGACTGCCGTCGTTTTTCCCTTTTCAGTTGGGTTGTTGGCGCAAGCGCGACTGGAGAAGCTGACGGCGGTAAGGAGATCCTCCAGGCACCGAGAGCGAGAGCAGAATGGAAGCGCAGGCGGTGACGCTACGGCACGTGGACGACGGCAACTTCGCCGTGCGTGGCCGCAGCTTGCCGGTCCTCCTGGCGTTCTTCGGCGTCCTCGTCTGCCTCTACCCGCGCTGGGCGTGCCACCACTACAACACCACCTACAACGACGACCGCCGCGATGCGTCGGTGCCCGGTTCGACGACTTCTTCCTCCACCTTCCGTCGCGCCTCCCTTCTGCACCTCTCGCCACTAGGATTTGGCACGGTACGGGATGGCGGGAGGGCGAATCGCTGAGATTGCGCGCGCGGCGGGTGGATAGCGAGGAGGGCGCGGCTTCTATCTTTGACGAGCGGCGGGGGGGATTTGGCGAGGCAAGATGACGAGCCGTGATTTCCCGAGTCTGTTGGAAGCAGCATCGGACGGCAGTTTTTTATTTTTTACCAATGAAAAACAGAATAAAGAGGCGGTTGGAGTTGCTCTTACATTTTCAGCTCACAGAAGTCTCGCCAAAATTCATAGCTAGCTCCCTAAGAATGAACAACGGTATTCCTAATTTCTATTGGATCAATTTAGCAATACATCAATCCGATTATGGTTATGGCTACTCCTCCATCTTCACTACAACCAATGATATGTCTGGGTCAGTCTCCTTTGCTATTCCCCATCACCGTTGACATTTTTCACTACATTCAGAAGAAAGAAAACCTAGAGAGCCAAGCAAGATCTGGATAACCCCAATTATATAAGGAATTTTGGGGACTGGTCCGATCATGAAACCATAATTTCTCCTAAGAAATAACT
The DNA here is from genome assembly GCA_900205405.1 of Echinochloa crus-galli. Taxonomy (NCBI): domain Eukaryota; kingdom Viridiplantae; phylum Streptophyta; class Magnoliopsida; order Poales; family Poaceae; genus Echinochloa; species Echinochloa crus-galli. The sequence continues at coordinate 3,100,120 of OAMR01000052.1, forward strand.
CTAGGGTATCGCAGCCCAGGTTCGTAATTTCGTAGTTGATATATGGCATCGCGCCACCATCCATTAACACAACCTCATACATTAGTTATAGAACCGCTAGACCAATTGTCTATTTGTCTCCCATATGCTTGATGCGTACCATGACGCTGATTCCACAACCAAAGAAGGCGAAGCACCGAACGTCACACATAGGGGTGGTGGTAAAGGGCCCTCACTTTTATACTAGAAATTTTAAGGATCGGACCGGATTAGGGTCGGGTCAAAATAGTACTAGTTTTTTAACTAAATTTTGTTACCAGCCGTGAAGGAACAAACGGGCCATGATCCGTTACCACCCCCACACACCACCATAACCCAAAACTTCGTTGGTCCGATAGATTTGACTAACTACCAGCTCACGAGCTCTTCACTGGTGCCATGTGGAACACTAGTGAGATGAAGAGAAAGCTGAAGGACTATTTTTTTTAAAAAAAAACACCCCAATATTGTCTGGTTGAAGTTGCAAATTGTAATGGACACAAAACCTACTATGGTTTATGGCACTATGAGAAAATCACCAGAGCTAGATGACCAGCACTGTCGACACCACCACCATCGAAATTGGAGATGGACATAAATCGTTATCTAACTAAATCCTTAAAGTCTATTAGATCCACATGATGGATGGATCCTCAGCTCGCTGGAGTGGGAGGGAGCATACACTGATACTATTAGTCTCAGAATTGGATGTGGTACTATAAACAAGCTCAAAAGCGTTATTTCTAGTGGTGGAGGGATTGTGCCCCCTCGATGATTGGATTTTAGTTAAAAAACAACAGGTTGGATGTAGCAAATGAACTCCTAAATAGATTAATCACACGTTAATCTATCTATACTATAAGGATCCAGTAGAATTGAAACTTTTGTTACCTGGAAAAAAGCCTTCCACCCCTCACAAAGGCCCCACCCGTCAGGCCTTTTCGTGGACCCAAAAATAGCAGAACAAAAGTAGAAAAAAAATTGTATAGAGAAGGGGTGAGTCCACCTCCTTCTAATTTTATTTTATTACCACGGCTGAGGTTAACCAGCGTATACCCACCGTGACAACAGCTATATACGTTAGTCACATACGTGTTATCTCCCTGCTATATACGTGTAGTAGCTGGTTCGTGTCCATACATATCTCTGTCATGAAACCCGACTTAGGCCGGAAGCTCATGCAGGGCTGATGACTACCTCTCGTTCTCCCGCCGCCGGCGTCACCGTGATCCAGCGCAGACGACGTCTCCTTCAGATTACAATCCCATGCATCATCGTGGTGGTGGTACTGGGTGCGCTTTTCGTGTGGCTTGTAGCTTGTGACCCCCTGGCTCCCTGCTTCCCCACTTTCTCCGTCGACATCGCCGGATAGGACGAGCTCGATGGCCCAGAGCCGCCGCCGCCGAGGGTCAACCGGCCCGGCCTTCAACCTCACGCTCCACGGCGTCAGCTAGCGCCACCTACTCTTTGCAGATTATAATTCTCCCTGTCCATGCAATGCGAGGTACAGTGGTGCACATCTACATGCAATTTATTAAGTCAACGTGCGTTCAATCTGAGCTAAAGCCCTCTTAGTGAGTACGTGAAATCATGCAAGCTAAGGACCTCTTAGTGATCATGCAATTTGTTCAACGTGCATTCAATATGCTTTTTTAGTAAATATATAGTTTCCATCACCGCAACTTGTAGTGATTACTTTGGAGTTGAGAATGTTTGTGATAGATTAAATTTAGTGATCAAATGTCACCTGCCTTATCTTCTTGCAATTTTTATTTTACAAAAAATAATTATAAACCTGTATTTAGATGGATTCAATTTAGAGGGCAATTGTTACCTACCCAACCTTCTTGGAATTTTCAATTGATCCATTTTCTGCAGGCCCTCCATCTCCAATGACATAAATGCTCGTTGTGAATTTTGATGTGTGCATAATTTCCTTTCTAACTTGTGATTTTTTATAAACATGTGCCATCGGTTGACAACTCCTAGCACTAGGTCATCTCTGCAAAGCTCCCAATTGCAATTCTCTTTTAATACTACATATATCTATACTATAAAGATCCAAAATTTTTGAGAGTGACGGCCCACAAATCAGCCACAGTAGAATTTTTTCGAACCACGATTTTCGTCGGACTCTTTAGTCCCACTTTTGAAGAAATCATAAAACGTTACGCCTCATCGCGGTTTAAACTAGCCACGCCTCATAAACGTCCAGAACTCCATGCCCAGGAATAAATATCAGGACTCCTACGCGGCGTGGTGTCTTCAAATACACACGCACGTGTCGCGCGTGCACTCTGCTAGTCTAAAAAAGAAAAGAGTATACACCATCAGATTTTATGAAGATCTAATGCTCTAGATTAATCTAAAGAGTATATATCAAATAAAAAAATAACGAAATTTCTATATATCTATCGGGTGATTTCCTCTCTCCGTCTCCCTCAGATTTTTGTGGTCGCGATTTCTTCAAGATTCGTGCTTCTAATTTGTGTTTTCGGGCTGTTGTGTTGTGTTATTCGGCCCGTTTGTTTTAGTTGGCCCACTAGTTCATTGCAGCGTGTTAATTTCATCTCCCTCCTAGTTGGGTACCTGACGGTTCTGTCTCTTCTGTTGCCGAGCTCGCCACAATGGTCGGCGATGAGGATAGGGTTCATGCGGCGGTGGCGGCGAGAGACGGCGTGGGGGTGGCTACTCGAATGGTACGCGGATCTCGCGGTGTTTTGTCCCCGCTCACCTCCTTCTACCAGGAGCAAAGCAATCGCTCCCCCATATTTCAGGTGGTTAGCAGTCCCCCCCTTCATTTTGATTTCGTTTTTTGAATTGCTTTTCCTATATGATTTCCCAGTAAACAACGATTTTGATGTATGTGTTAGTGGGGGCTGTCACCAATTTTGGTTTCCTGGATGTAGTTTATGCTGTAATCGAGGAGCGATGGGGGATTTGGGGGAAGTTAACTGCTTCTCATTTGTTTGTGCTATGAAACCTAACTATGTGTTATCATCTCTAGATGTTGTACCTCCACAATAACTCATAGGGACCCATTGTTCTTCTAGTAGCAGAACCTCAAGATAAAAAAGATCGCAAAATTGTTCAATATATTTGTTCAAAACTATTCTATGTGTTATCTGAGCTGACATTATTCAACTTACTTGTTCAATATAAAGTATTCAGTTCACACTGAATGTTCATTCAACACTTTAGTTTTCATTTTTAGTGTAGAGTATATTCAATTAATATTGAATCTTCTGTTAAAATTCAGTGTTCAGTCCGCATGCTCAGTTCTTTTTTTTAATAATTGTATGTTCAGTACTTCAGTTTAGAGTTTTTCACTTCATTTTTTTTTGTTATTGTTCTTGTCAGTACTTTTAAGTTTAGATGTTTCTTCAATGTATCTGGTCCAGTGTTCGCATCTATTTTGTTTTCTTTGTTCAGTTTAATCAGTCACTTTCATTTTTCTGACAATGCATCTGATTAATTTTTTTGATTTTGAGTTATCATTATTTTTGCAGAGCATTCCTGTGATATCGGTGCTGTACTGCTGTCTGCAATTGTTCAGTTTTTTTGCTATTTTTCCTACCTGTGTATCCCAAGTTCAGAATTCGTTTTTGTTACATTGATAAGTGCTATGGCACAAATTACTTTAATATAAGATCTTAAACTTTCTATAATGTTATTTCAATTTTGCTCGCATGGTACAACGCCGTCTTTTCTGCCAGAATAAAATTTTAATGCATGAAACTGCTACTTGCACCCCAAGTTGGTCTTGGTGATAATTTTGTTTTCAGTATCCTGCAGTTCTCTTTTCCTGTTGTACCAAAAGATTAAAGAACTGTAGAATTGTATATATGTACATGAACTGAAATTCTTATGTCCAATCTTTGAACTGCAAGATCAAGTTACTTTTCAATTTCAGACATCACCTGTTTTACTTCCCAACCTATATTTTTCAGTTTTTGCCACATTTGTTTTATAATTGATGCAATTTCCCTGCTATCTGTGCAACAAACTCCACAGATCTTACTCCAAATGTTGCATCACGTTACTAGGATCAAGTGCCAACAGAAAGAATAAGATGACAGAGCATAATCAAAGGTTAGCACCTTGGTTTGATTGATGTTTTTCTTCCTCTTCTTCTATAGGTCTTACATCCAGGTTAGAAATTCCATTCCTTGTTTTTGTGGTCTCCTCTCCTGCGACTCAGATCAGCCACTGCATGGGATGAATTTCCGTGATTTGTTTTTCTTTTCTTAGCCGACAAGTCAACATATGTATTTTGTTTGTTTTGTTGGAGTGAGAGGCAGAGTCACGTGAGGATGAGATGCGACTTAACATTTAACAGCATAACAAATCTGGGTGATATTTGTACTTACTGTCACTCAATTTTATCTGTTATATGTCTGTTGTCTTTTCCGGTTGAAAAAAGTTTCAGTATCACTCACTTCTTCCTTATATGTTTAGATATGATGTGTCATTATACTATTGGTCTAAAAAGTGATTGATTACTAGCACAAAAATCACCCGAAAGATGGATAGACACTCCCAAAAATAATCCGTTGGATTTTATGAAGGTCCAAAGACCTAGATTTTAATCCGTATGGTTCCAAGTTTCCAACATTGCCGACACGTCAGACGATGAAACCTGATTGAGGCAACCGCTTCTCTTTCAAACGAAAACGCAATCAACGGCTACGTTAATCCATCTCTCCTATATTCGATGGTCACAGGAAAAAAATTGTTTGTGTCTCGGTTGCTGCGCCCTGGAGAGCACGGCATCGCCGCTCATCTCTCGCCCACACGCTCCCGCACGCGGATAACGCCGGACGCATGAACGGAGAAGAACGCGACAGCGCCCGCGTCCGTCGAGAGGCGACGGGATCTCCTGTGCTCCGGGCTTTATCGTCGCGGCCAGGCGGCCACACGCGGAGAGAGCCCCGCACGGCCGTGCCACCGGACGGCGCCCGTCGCCGTCGCGGCGTGGCCCCCGGCTGGCCGGCTCCCTCGTGAAACCAAAAAGGCGCCAGCGCCACTAGCACCCGCGGCCAGCGACGGACGCCGACGCGCCCGCGCCGGGACGCGCGCCGCATTTACTCTGCCGTTGAACGCCGGCGCGTCGCGGTCGCTGGCTCGCCGCCGCGTTGCACATGCGTGCCGGCGCCATATTTAGCCATTGCCCGAGCATGCTGCCCCTGTCCGGCTTGACGTGCAGGCTAACGGGATTCGCACAGTTGTGCGATCGGCCTCCGAGAGGCGACGCCGCCGTCCACGTCTCGCCACCGTATGGCCCATGGCGTCGCGCGTACGCGTAGCTGCTGTGTACTTTCGAGCAAGGCGCTGGCACTGGCACTGGCACCTGCTCGTCCAGTATAAATATGCATTCCCCAGCAAGGCTGCGCACTCGCAATATATCCCAGAAGCTACAAGAACTCGTGCGCGCAGCTGCAATAAGCCACAGAAGCCCATGGCCAGCAGGTCGCCGGCGGTTGGGAGGGCGGCCACAAGTTAGGCCACCGGCGAGACATGCATGAGTTGCACAAGACCTGCGCGTGAGGACTGAAGAGAGAGCAGCTAGCGGTGTGACTGTGTGAGCGTGTGGCGAGAAATATTTGTAACACTTCCATGCGTGCGCTCGAGCATTTTAATTCGTTCTTATTGCTCGGTGAAGTTGTTTTTCGTCCAGCTTCGTTCAGTTTTTGCTAAAAATAACTGTGATGGTTAGTAAAGATAAATATGTGTAAAACTTTGTTATTTGCAATGATACGTGTCTGTGCCATCTGATGAAGCAGGTCCCCATTTTATTTTGGGAAAATCCTATTTCATCATCAAACCATCGTAAAAGTATGATTTTCAACCTTCAACTATGAAAGTACGAAACCGGACGCCGAGGGCCATTCAACTATCAAAACCGGATAAATTTGGCCCTTTGAGTGGTTTCAAAGATGGTTTTCCATTTTATATGCATTTAAAGAAAATTTGTTTAACCTAAAAAATTCATAACTAATTCATTTGAAACCAAAAAAAAATATGAAACTGCTACACAGATTTTTCTAAAAATGCAACATATATGTTGGTGCTCTTCTTTTAATAATTTACATCTTATTTTTCCTATTCCTAGTGTTTTTTGCAAAAATAATAAGCACTAGAAACATAAACAAATAATATCTAAATGACTCAAAGTAGTGCACTAATAGAGGGACTATATTTTTAGAAAAATAATGGTACCGGTTTCATATTTTTATGATTTGAAATGAATTAATTATAAATTTTTTAAAATTAAACCATTTTATTTAAAATTCTATAAACCAGAAAACCACTTTGAAACCATCTAAAAGGCCAAATTTGCTCGGTTTTTATAGTTGGATGGTCTTCAGTGTCTGATTTTGTAATTAAGGTTTAAAATCAGACTTTTATGACTGTTGAAGGGTTTAAACCGGGCTTTTCCTTTTTTATTTTTCGTGAATTTAGAATGAAGGCGACGATTGCTCCGTGTGAATTGACTATAGATTACTTGGTAAGATTTCTCGTGGTGAAACCTTTCCGTCTAGATTTAAGTCCTCGACTGAGTACATGTGTCGCATTTTTCTGATTTTATTCCATGAATTAATTGGCACTATTTTTTAAGTGGTAGATGATGTCCACATCAACAACGAGACGTCTATGGTGACTTTGTCTCGAAGGTACTCATAAGGATAAGGTTAGCGTACAAGTATTTATAGGGGGTGAGTGTGTGTGACGTCCATCGACAAAGAGATGCCTAGTAACTTCGTGAATATTGAATTTATCGGTTTAGTGTTTCGGAGGTACTTATAAAGTAGGGTTAGCGTACATATGTTATAGAGGTGAGTGTGCGTGTATGTGAACGAATGTGTGCGCGTATGTACAATGCATCATCTTAATAAAAAAAAGACTGCCTCGGTGCCTCGGTAACATATACTGTCAACAGATTGAAACAATACTACATGGACACACGAATCTGATACTAATGTCCTAGACCATTGCTCCCGCCGTCAGTCGAACAGGAAGATGACGGCGGCCGCGGCCGGACACCGCCGCCGCCGGCGACTGCCGCGATAGCCGGTCACCGTCGTAATAAGCGACCGCGGCGGCCGCCGCCGCCTTCTTGGTCTCCCTCGCGTCGTCGGCCGCCCAACCGCAACCGCCGAGGCGCAGCTCCGTGTCGCAGTCGCAGCGCTGCCTCTTGGAGGCCGCCATCGTCGATCAGATCGAGATCCTCTCGGCCCCGCGCAAGCTTTACCTAGTTTTCCTGGTAAAGAGCACTTGTATATCTGATGCGTTCAAAACTGAAGGGGATAGAGGAGAGAAATCTCTTCTTGCTTTTATATGCGGTGCAGGCAGCGAAGCATTTTCCATGTGCTCTAATGGAGCTTGATGTGCTTCGCTGTACTAGCGATCCATTTTTCAGGTGAGCCGCCGCGCGCGTCAACGTACCGGCTAATGCTGGCAACTGATCGTGGGGAAATTAACTAATTAAGAGAGGCCTGGGGCGCGTGATGCCTTCCTGCTCCAAAAGTTGGCCGCCGGAACGACAGGTCAGAGTGTCCTTACCATTTTACACGTGCATATTTCTTTTCGTCCATGCTCAAATTTGGGGTGCTTTTTTCCGAAATCGTATCTCACACATGGAGATGCCAAAATTAAGGGCAACACGCATAAATTTACTCTCTCTGTTTCAGAATATAGTTATGTTTGGAGTTCAAATTTTATTCTAAAAAATAATAGCGTTTGAATTGCAAAATAACATTAAATGGGTGAACATATGAAAATAACCATTCTAAAATATAGTAGAAATCAATTGTTTTGCGATCCTCGCTGCTAATAAATGATAGCATACACAATTTATTTTATCACGTCTGAAGGACATATTAGACCCTTTACCTCTATTTTTAATCTGTCTTAAAATGCTAAAATGTAGCTACATTTAGGACGAAGAGAATACATAAGACATTGAGTAAGTTCTCAAAGTAGATGATGTTTAGTCTCTTAATGAAACACGTGCATGCAACATATACTCTTGAAAAAATAGATGATACTTAGAGATACATGTTGTCAAGATTTGAAACTTTGATAAAACACACACAAAAAAGAACTAAGATTTATAACATGAAGAATAGTTTAGCAGATTTGTCATGGGTAATACTTTCAAGCACTTAAGTTTTTAAAAATTTCTTCAAAAAAAGCTTCGACCAAACATGTGTTAGAGTCCATGTAATATACGGTTGTTTTAGTTAGCAAACGTGCTTGATGACCCCCTCTCCGATTTTCCTTTTTAGAACTTCCTTCAAAACCTTCTATTTTTTGAAAGTTTTCTTCAGATGACCTTTGTGCTAAAATTTTTAGGGCACAAGTTTCATGAGAACTTCAAGGAGAAATTGTAGAGGAAAATATTTAGGAGTTTGGGGAGGGGACAACTTTTGAAGAAAAAACATTTTTGGAAATTAAAAAAACCTAATCTGATAAATGTAGGAAAACTTATTCAAGATATTTTTCATGCAAAACTTCTTCAAATAAGTTATTGAGGAAATTTTCTTGAAATAGTTTTTCTCAAAAATTCTTGCTAATGCCTCTCATTATGCATTGGAAACCATTATGATTGCTTTGATTATTGGTGGATTGTTGGGGTCCCAATGCAATTCAAAGACAACCTTTGCATATTGTTGAAGAAGAATAAAATAATTATTGAGAGTTGTGCAAGAATGGATAGAATACCTTATATTGGAAGACAAAATTTGAATATTTCGTTGCATTGTATTTGAGGACAGAAGGAGTAGCATCACCAATATTTGCACCGGAGAAGAGTTGTACCTGCATAATTGGTGGGAAAGAAAGACGATTGGTGGATATGACTCAGAGAAAAGATAGAATTCATTGACTAATTAATTGCTTAGACCATGCATATATATGATGCATTGGCATCAGTTTCTAGAGTAACGAGGTGATACCCCGCACGTTGCTGTGGGAATTTTTACAAAATTTGAAGATGCAATTCAAAAATAGAAACACTAAAATGATTGCATCGCGCTATTTTTATGCAAACAACAATGTAGAGGAAAACACATTCATTTTATTGAGAGAACTACGTAGAAATGTGTAGCTTGGTACTCGACTACTTGCAAAGACTAAAACAGGGCATAGCCGCAGAAAATAAGTAGAAGAAATAAATTCATGATTCTAGTGGATGGTGATGTGGACAGCTTGCATGTTGAGAGAAGTCTAACCATAACTTTTAGTAGGTATCAATTATATAGGTTATATATAGGTTATATATAGATGTCTACCTGACTTATCAAATAAGGATGCTACTCGATAGTTTCAGGTTAGGAATGCCCTTAGTCCACCGGCTGGCCAGTCAGATTCATTTCTACTACTCGATTTTCGTCATTGCAATGATGTACTCCCTTAGTCTATCAGTTCCACAAACTCAAAATCTATATTTTTTCAGACAGATTAGTAGTAAAGAGTTAAAGACAAATAACCATAAGACTGTTCCATGTACAGTTCACCATACAGTTACCTAGACTTAGGGGTGGCAATTCGGTCCATTCATCCATTTCGGTTCGGTCTATTCGGTTTCTATCATTTCGGGTTTTTGAAAAAGTGAGGACCAAAATTTTAAAAAGTAAAATATGTACCGAACCCGAATAGACCAATTATTTCGGTTCGGTCTATTCGGTCCACCGAATTACCCGAATTTTCATAGATATCCTTGTCACCTCTCAAAACTCTATGGTAGAAATCAAATTCCCAACTCATTTTAAGTCTATGGATTTAAGGACTACTCAATGAAAGCAAGTAACTAACAAGTTTATGAAAAAAATTTAAATAGTTTAAAATACAAAGTTGTAACATTCATAAGCTAAATCAAAATATGTAAATATATTGAATTTCGGGTTATTCGGTCTATTCGGGTTGTAGACTATAGGAACCGAAACCGAAACTGAACTCCAAATTATAAAATTATCTGGACCGAACCCGAAACCAATTCGGGTAATTTGGGTTCGGTTCGGTTCGGTTCGGTTTCGTTCGGTTTTTGGGTTTCGGGTTCAAAATGCCCACCCCTACCTAGACTAAAAACTAGGTAATCGTGGTGATGAAACTCCTCCCACGTGTCATGAAACTCTTTCTTCTCTCTCCTCTGCCACATCAGCAAATTTAATGCCATAAAACTCTCATGAAACCTCCACTGAGACTGACCCTTTGTTAATTGATACTAATTGATGTAGTTGTACACGTTTTCGTGTTCACAGTTAGAATTCCACCCAAATTAATCTTTTCATGCCATAATTCGTGTTACATGGAAAAAGAAAAAAAGTCTATATCACCCCCTCACCTATGAGGGTTGGACTATATAATCCCTCAAACCTATAAAACGGTCTATATCACCCCGTGAACTTTCCAAAACCGGTCAAATTACCCCCTAAATTAATTTTGAAAAATTATAGTAAATCACAAAAAAATCATAAAATGGAAAACTCAATTGCGTTGGACTCCAAATGAGTATATCTACACAGTGAACATATAATATGATATGCTTCAGTATATTATTTTACAGTTATGAAGAAAATCATATATCTGAAGCTTAAAAAAAATGTACCGAAACGCTGAAGTCACAACAAACTTAGAATTAAGGCGACGACGATGACACAGAAACAACTACTAGCATACACTCTCCACAACTTCAAAGAATACATTAGATTGTGCCGCCGGCATGGATACACAAATCTGATACTACTAGTAGCTAGCTAGATCATTTCGCGCGGTCAGTTAGGATTAGGAGCAGGAAGCAGACGACGGCGAGGAGGCGGCGCCGCCGCGGCCGCTCCTCGCCTCCCGCCGCCGCTGCAAGAACCACCGCAGCGAGCTCACCCGCCTCGCCGCGCCACGGTCCGACGGCCGCGCCCCCGCCGCCCGCCGCGCCATGCGAATGATCGCGAACGCCTGCACCTCCGTGTCCGTGACGTAGCAGCCGCGGCCGGAGCCGGACGCCGCCAACAGCTGCTGTAACTGTAATAACCACCGGTCGCCGTCGTGGGTCCCCGCGGCGGCAGCCGCCGCCGCCGCCGCCTTCTTGTTCTCCCTCGCGCACGGAGACGAAGCATTGTCGGCGGCGCAGCCGCCGAGGCGCAGCTCCGTGTCGCAGCGCTGCCTCTTGGACGCCGCCGCCATCGCCGCCGCCGACCACTCCTCCGATCAGAGATTGTGTTAGAGTCCATGTAATATACGGTTGTTTTAGTTAGCAAACGTGCTTGATGACCCCCTCTCCGATTTTCCTTTTTAGAACTTCCTTCAAAACCTTCTATTTTTTGAAAGTTTTCTTCAGATGACCTTTGTGCTAAAATTTTTAGGGCACAAGTTTCATGAGAACTTCAAGGAGAAATTGTAGAGGAAAATATTTAGGAGTTTGGGAGGGGACAACTTTTGACTAAGTTTTCCTAAATTTA
>OAMR01000052.1:3116783-3128916 GCA_900205405.1 Echinochloa crus-galli
CCGAACTCATTTTAAGTCTATGGATTTAAGGACTACTCAATGAAAGCAAGTAACTAACAAGTTTATGAAAAAAATTTAAATAGTTTAAAATACAAAGTTGTAACATTCATAAGCTAAATCAAAATATGTAAATATATTGAATTTCGGGTTATTCGGTCTATTCGGGTTGTAGACTATAGGAACCGAAACCGAAACTGAACTCCAAATTATAAAATTATCTGGACCGAACCCGAAACCAATTCGGGTAATTTGGGTTCGGTTCGGTTCGGTTCGGTTTCGTTCGGTTTTTGGGTTTCGGGTTCAAAATGCCCACCCCTACCTAGACTAAAAACTAGGTAATCGTGGTGATGAAACTCCTCCCACGTGTCATGAAACTCTTTCTTCTCTCTCCTCTGCCACATCAGCAAATTTAATGCCATAAAACTCTCATGAAACCTCCACTGAGACTGACCCTTTGTTAATTGATACTAATTGATGTAGTTGTACACGTTTTCGTGTTCACAGTTAGAATTCCACCCAAATTAATCTTTTCATGCCATAATTCGTGTTACATGGAAAAAGAAAAAAAGTCTATATCACCCCCTCACCTATGAGGGTTGGACTATATAATCCCTCAAACCTATAAAACGGTCTATATCACCCCGTGAACTTTCCAAAACCGGTCAAATTACCCCCTAAATTAATTTTGAAAAATTATAGTAAATCACAAAAAAATCATAAAATGGAAAACTCAATTGCGTTGGACTCCAAATGAGTATATCTACACAGTGAACATATAATATGATATGCTTCAGTATATTATTTTACAGTTATGAAGAAAATCATATATCTGAAGCTTAAAAAAAATGTACCGAAACGCTGAAGTCACAACAAACTTAGAATTAAGGCGACGACGATGACACAGAAACAACTACTAGCATACACTCTCCACAACTTCAAAGAATACATTAGATTGTGCCGCCGGCATGGATACACAAATCTGATACTACTAGTAGCTAGCTAGATCATTTCGCGCGGTCAGTTAGGATTAGGAGCAGGAAGCAGACGACGGCGAGGAGGCGGCGCCGCCGCGGCCGCTCCTCGCCTCCCGCCGCCGCTGCAAGAACCACCGCAGCGAGCTCACCCGCCTCGCCGCGCCACGGTCCGACGGCCGCGCCCCCGCCGCCCGCCGCGCCATGCGAATGATCGCGAACGCCTGCACCTCCGTGTCCGTGACGTAGCAGCCGCGGCCGGAGCCGGACGCCGCCAACAGCTGCTGTAACTGTAATAACCACCGGTCGCCGTCGTGGGTCCCCGCGGCGGCAGCCGCCGCCGCCGCCGCCTTCTTGTTCTCCCTCGCGCACGGAGACGAAGCATTGTCGGCGGCGCAGCCGCCGAGGCGCAGCTCCGTGTCGCAGCGCTGCCTCTTGGACGCCGCCGCCATCGCCGCCGCCGACCACTCCTCCGATCAGAGATCCTCTCGGCCTTGAGCACTCGTATAGTTTGTATCGTATCTGAATCTTTTCTGACGAGTTCAAACAAAGCTGCCGGAGACGAGAGAGATCTTCTCGCTTTTATATACGGTGCAGGCAGCGGCCATGGCAAGTATTTCCCGTGTGCTTTTTGGAGCTTGTGCTTTGCTGTAATTAACAACTAATCATCCATTTTTCAGGTGCGCTGCCGCGTACGTCATTGTCAACGTCGATGCAGGTCGCCGTCACCTTCGGCCGACCACCGGCTAATGCTGGCAACTGATCGTGGGGAAATCAACGAGAGGCTTGGGCAGGAGATATATGCTGCATCAGGTTATGGGATACAGGCGTGACGAAATGTAAAATAGCATGTGCGGCCGCCCGCCGCGTGATTGCGTACTCTGCTCGAAAAGGGTGGCCGTCGGAACCATACGTTGTTGTGTCTGCCTGCCTACCATTTTGCAGCATGTGCGGTTACCTTTCTCGTCGTGCTCAAATTTGGAGTGCTTCCCTTTCGAAAGTGTGGATCTAGATCACAAACATAATGATCAATTAGGTAGCTATTTGGAGATAGTCAAAACCACAACGTGAATTTTACTATCTAAAACCAGCTGCTTGCTTCTGCTCTGCAATGTATTTTCTAATAAAAAACAGTATTCAAAGTTCTATGTTCTAATAATGGTTGAATTACATACAGAATTAGGTCACAAAGAAACCACATATATACAGCGTGAAAAGCACTCGCTTTTTATAGAAAATTATGATATTAAACTTTTATACTCCCTATTAGTTCCCATCTAGACCATACTTAGTAGTCTCTTAATGAAACACGTCCAACGCAAGCTCTTAAAAAATATGATCTGGTGACATATGTAGTCAAGATTTGTAAAGTTTGGCAAGGAATATACTAAAAAAGATTAAGGTTTATGAAATGAAAAATATTTTAGCATAGTTACTCCATTTAAAAATACAAGACATCCTAAAGATTTTATGCATATTAGGAGAGGGGGGCTAGCGAAAGACGTATGTACCTAAGTTATAATATATGAATTCGCGTTGTCTGGTTGTTCAGTGACAATTGCGGACAAAACACGATCAACAAACTAATTCTATTAACTCTGAGAGGATTTAAATGGACAATGGCGTAAATATACCTACAATACCTTATATTTTGGTACAATTTTGAATCCTCAAATGTCTTGTCTCAAAGGACGAAGGGAGTATATGTCATGACTAATACTTTCAAACAACTAAGTTCTCAATATAAATAAATTGCTTATAAACGCAATGATTGAACATTTATTCACACAACTTCTATGTTTGGAAATTTTTCTAAAAGTTTTTCCAAATAGTTTTTTCTAAACTTTGCAGAAAAAAATTCAAGAGAATTTCAAGAAAAAATTCCAGAGCATTTTTATAGGACAATATCTCACCGAACAATGTTCTCAAGAAATCTTTTATGAAAACTAAGAAAATTTTAACTGTTAAATTTAGAAATACATCTTCAAAATAAGTTTTATGAAATACTTCTTGAAATAATTTTTCAAGAAAATTGCTTCAATGTTTTTTGTTGAAAACGTATTGTAAAAGATTTTTTTCCTGAAGAACCAAGAGGTATAAGAGAGATATGCATGTGAAAAAATATATAGGCTATCCTAGTTGAGACCTACTTGGGGAAGTGGGGGAGGAAGGTTGACGGTTCTTTTATTAGTGTGAAGAGAGAAAGCCAGCACTTCTTCAAAATAGGTATTATGAAATACTTCTTCAAATATTTTTTCAAGAAAACTTCTTGAAAGTTTTTTTGTTGAGAACTTATTGTAAAAGATTTTTTCCTAGAGAACCAAGAGGGATAACAGAGATATCAGATATGCATGTGGAAAAAAAATACAGTCTATCCTAGGTTGAGACCTACTTGGGGAAGTGAGGGAGGAAGGGGACAGTTCTTTTATTAGTGTGAAAAGAGAGAAAGCCAGCACTTCTTCAAAATAAGTATTATGAAATACTTAAATAATTTTTAAGAAAGCTTCTACAAATAATTTTTCAAGAAAACTTCTTCAAAGTCTTTTGCTGAAAACTTATTATATAAGATTTTTTTAGAGAAACAATAACTAAGAGGTATAAGAGAGATATACATGCTAAAAAAAAATACAGGTTACCTAGGTTGAGACCTACTTTTGGGGAAGTGGCAAAGAAAGGGGATCGTTTTTCTTTTTTTATTAGTGTGAGAGGAGGTCAGCACGCACTTAGCACTTTATCAGGGTCCTTTTTTGTTAGCACTCTAATATAAAAAAAACATGATTTGCGAGTTTCTACCTTCCTAGATCCAAATTTCAGTACAAGTTACTATCTCACAAAAGTTGATATCTATGTTGGAGTAAATGCTCAGCCATGGGCAATACGTGGGTGGCCGCCGGCCGGACCACTACACGCTTGTACAAGTGGCAAGTGGCAACGCACATATCTACGGCAATCATCACCTACGGTGTCGCTATCTCCCTCGCCACTACTACTACGGGCAGCGACGGACGACGCCGACATGGCCGCGTGGCCGCGACGCGTGAACTCGATCTGCGCCGCCCCCCTGAACTCTCGCTCGTGCAGCTTGCTCGCACACGCCTCGGATGGAGATTTCATTTGGAGCCGCGCGACGGTGACGTGCAAGCTAACGAGACTCGTACAGCTGTGTGGCGCCGTATCGTTCTCCCAGAGGCGACGGCGCCATCTATCCACGTCTGCTTGCAACCGTGTATGGCCAATGGCATCTTGCTTCTCCAGAGTCGTACAAGCAACGGGATCTTCTCAGCTAGCTGCTGTTCAGTATAAATATACGCATAGCTAGAGCTAGCAGGGGGTGTGCCACTCAACCCTGCCAAAGCAGAAGCTGCTACATCGCAACTACCAAGTCACACACACAGAAACAGAAGAAGCACGTACGGCGAGGTTGTGGTGTTACTAGGTAGGGAACGAACAGAGCTTTGGTGTCCCTTGAGTGTCTTGCTATGGCGAAGGCACAGGTTGTTGCGGCAAGGTTCACGATGGAGGTGGCGCCGCCGCGGGTGGCGTCGTCGAGCATGCGGCGGAGGAAGGCGCCGATGAGCGGCCTCGACCCCATCGCCGAGGACGACGGGGAGCAGCTGGCGTACTGGTCATCAGACGAGCACCACCAGCTGCAGCAGGCCGCCGCCGCCGCGAGCACGAGCCGCGGCGGCGGGTTCGTGAGGGATCTCGGCCGGTACTTGTCGGACACCCACGGCCAGCAGCGCAGCCGCCGGGCGAGTAGTGATCACAAGGGCCACCGGCGACGAGTGGTGTAGGCACGCCGGCCGGCCGGCGCAGCATGCAGCAAGCAAGAGCGGTTGCTTGATGAAGAGAGCTAACAAGTTGGTGGTGTGTGGTGTATGATCGAGGCGTATTGTATTGTATTAAGACGACGCTGGGTCGCTAGTATATACTAAGGTGGTGTTTGTTTCGTGGAATGGTAAAATTGGAAACGTAATCAGATCACAGTGCTATCGGTGGCGGAATAAACAATTGCCTGCTTTGTTTGGTTTCAGGGTGTAACGGTATTAGAAAGGGGCGGCCTCCTCGCGATGGAGCAGAGCAACACCACCGCTGATCAGCGCGTTTTGTTTACAGTCGGAGGGGAGCGGTAACAGATTTGAATAGCGTCGTTATCTGATACCCCGCAACCTGATTACACGGTCCACGAAACAAACGTATCTAACGGAATTGGGTTGCGCTGTAATCCGATTACGGGCAAAAAACGTCCAACCAAACAGCACCTAAGTGTGAATAATGCATGTACGATTGATTAAGTTTACTTCCATACTTATTTTATTTTATCGCTCTAAAAATGTCTGTATAGTTGTATCATGGGCATCCGTGTGTACGTAAGATATGGAGTGGGCTGTACGTAGGGTGGTAAAGGGCCCTCCATTTTGTATTAGAAATTTTAAGGGCCGGGCCCTATTAGGACCGGGCTAAAAAAATACTAGTTTTTAATCTAAATTTGACTAGGGCCAAATTGGATTGTGAAGAAACAAATGGGCCACGATCCATTACCACCCCTGGCTGTACGTCTAGCAAAAGCTCACGGGCGCGCGGTGCTAGTGCGAGTGCGGCTCGGACGGGCAGGCGCACGCGCAGGCCGATCGGGAGGCCGCCGGTGGTAGGAAACCGTGCGCGCGAGAGATGGTTTGGCAGAGCACGAGCTCCTACAGTGGCGGGCGTCATGCAGTCGACGATGTCCGCAGAACAGATACAACTGAACAGAGTAACTCTCACCCGGCGGGCGGGCGTGCAGACGTGCGTGCGAGCGGAGGCATGGACGAATCTAGAAAGGAGGGATGCTAGACAGAGCCTGTTCGGCTGATAGTGCTCGGCTGGTAGAATGAATAGTATTATGTAAGAGGAAACAAGTCGAAATAAGCCAAGCCTATATCAGCCGAACAGACCCACGGTAATATTGGTGGTTACTACACGGGTTAAATTTAAGGACATTGCTAAGTTACTCCTATTACCTCATATACTAGGTAAGATGTTTGATGAAGCTGAACCGTTGGATTTTAAGAGAGAGAATAATAACTGGAAGGTTAAAATGGAAATCTTTTTCCGATAATTATCATGCCGTGGGAGTCGCGCACACGTTCTCTTTCCTCGGAATTTTGAACGACACATACATGTCACTACATCATGTAGTACTGTTTTCTGTTTCAACGTTGCTCAGTGGTGAAGTAAGAGATTCAAATTTGGGGGAGTTGCTCCTTCTTCTTTTCCCTCCTCTTCTTTTTTTTCTTCCTCCTCCTTTCTTTTTCTTCCTCTTCATCTATGGTTAGAAATTGTAGGGGGGCTCTAGCCTCCTGCTGGCCCCGTCCCTGCGTTGCTACATCTACCAACCGGAGTACCAGCCCAACTAAATATGTCACGTTTGGATTTATTTTTAAAAGAAGGAATAAGCCTGAAACCTTTAGGGGAAAAATCAACATGCCTGTTCCTTATTCCAGTTAGTTAGAGGCGTAGCAAAATTCGATTGAACTGGAAAGAAATTTAAAGGGGCCAACCGGCCAGACAAACATTTGTCGATTCAAGAATTTGGCAATTTGCCTCAATCTTTATTGTGCACACAGGTTACAGGTATAAGCTAGCTAGCCATGACTATATAGTAATTAATCAATGAAAAACAAATAGTTTGTAAAAATGTCAATATATATTACATGTTCATTTAAATTTCTGAAAGAATAAAGTGTCTTTTTTTTAAGTTTTACATTGGTTTTCTACAAAATTAGCATAATTTCATTAAAAAATTATATACTATTATAAGACAAAAAATTGAATAGGAAATTGTTTAGGAAATCAGGGATGGAGTGAGTACACAAGATACAGTTTCAGCATGGCACAATATCTTATGTATTGCAACAAAATTTGATATCACGGGCCCCGCTATCATAGACCAGAATCATCAATTATCTTGGAGTTTTGACCACAATTTTGTGACAGAAGCAAAAGTATTTTTTTTTTTGGAGTGTCGGCCATAGTTTTGTGAAAAATAATAATATATTGAAAACATTTTTTTTGGCCCATTAATGGAACGAGTGGTTTGCACTTTGCAGGGCATGGACGAGACCGGAGACGATGGGGTGGGACCCACAGCGTAGCGCACACACCTCACCATTCGAGGAGCTCACTCAGGCCGGTAAACTGATGTATGGATGGATGGATGGGAGGAAGAAGACCAAGGAAGGTGCCATACTGCCATAGCATCCAACCCCGCCAGTCCATTCCCTCGCTCTAAAAAACAAAGACTTGCTTCGTCATCCATCTACCTGCCCACCCTCGTGAAGATGAAGATGGATCATCACTTCCCACGTGCAAGTGCAACCACCGCCCGCAGCTGCAGAGCATCATCACCAGCTCCTCCTCCTCCCGCTCCGATCGCAGCAGCACCACCACCATCATGCGCGTCGCCGTCATCGGCGCCGGCGCCGCCGGCCTCGCCGCGGCCCGGGAGCTCCGCCGCGAGGGCCACGCGCCCGTCGTCTTCGAGCGCGGCGGCGGCGTCGGGGGCACCTGGATCTACGACGAGCCCCGGGACCGGGAGGAGGGCGGCGGCCACCGCCACCACTCGAGCCTGTACGCCTCGCTCCGCACCAACCTGCCCCGCGAGGTGATGGGGTTCCTCGACTTCCCCTTCGCGGCGGCGGCGCTGCCGGAGTCGGTGGACCCTCGCCGGTTCCCTCGCCACGAGGAGGTGCTGCGGTACATCCAGGAGTTCGCGCGGAGGTTCGAGCTCTACGACCTCGTCCGCTTCCGCACGGAGGTCACCGCCATGACGGCCGCCGCCGGCGGCAGCGTCAAGAACCAGATGAGCCAGAGCCACGGCGGCGGCGGCGGCTGCTGGAGGGTGAGGTGGAGGAAGCTCTTTGTTGCTGATGATGCTGATGCTGCTGATGCAGAGGAAGAGGAAGGGGAGGAGCCCTTCGATGCCGTCGTGGTCTGCAACGGCCACTACACGGAGCCGCGCATCGCCGACATCCCCGGTACTACAAGTGCAATAGTCCAGTCCGATCGATATTCGGATTGTTCGATCCAGAATTCCATATATATGTTCATCGATCATCCATCAGTCCTCTGATCCTGTCCGATGCTGCTGCTTTTCTGCAGGCATTGACGCCTGGCCTGGCAAGCAGATGCACAGCCGCAGCTACCGCGTCCCGGACCCATTCGTCGATCAGGTGAGCTCCTTGTCTTATCTTATCCATCGATCTGCCTCCCGATTGAAATCATACGTGCAGCATATATATATGATGGCGTACCTGTGTGTGCCGCCACCTGCGAGAGGCTTCCCGGCCACCACAACCTGTGGCTGCACTCCATGGTGTCGCGCGCCACCGCGGACGGCGCCGTCGTCTTCCGGGACGGCACCTCCGTCAAAGCCGACGTCATCATGCACTGCACCGGCTACAAGTACAGCTTCCCCTTCCTCTCCGGCGGCGGCGGCGGCGACGACAGCGCCGCCGTCGTCTCCGTCCACAACAACCGCATCCACCCGCTGTACAAGCACGTCTTCGTGCCGCGGCTGGCGCCGCGCCTCGCCTTCATCGGGCTGCCCTTCAAGGTCATCCCGTTCCCGCTGGCTCAGCTCCAGGCCAGCTGGGTCGCCGGAGCGCTGTCGGGGAGGATCCGGCTGCCGTCGGAGGAGGAGATGATGGAGGAGGTGGGGGCCCTCTACTCGGAGATGGAGGCCGCCGGGTGGCCCGTCCGGTACACGCACTGCTTGAAACACAGCCAGTTCGAGTACGACGGCTGGCTGGCGGAGCAGTGCGGCCACGCCGGCGTCGAGGAGTGGAGGAAGGAGATGTACGATGCCGCGAGCAAGAAGAAGGCGGATTGCCCGGAGACGTACCGAGAGCAGTGGGACGATCATCATCTGCTGGAACAAGCATATCAGGACTTCCAAAAGTACATCCTCTAGTCGTAATTATTACAAAATTTTCTTCTTATTCTTCTCCTTCGCCATTCAGATAAAACCAAGATTCTTCGATCGATTCAGATAATAAAACTAAAAAAACAAAAAAATAAATCTTGCACCAGCCGGGAATCGAACCCGGGTCTGTACCGTGGCAGGGTACTATTCTACCACTAGACCACTGGTGCTGCTGGTGGAACAAACTTTGTTTAGTCAACTGTGATTGTAATTCTTAAGAGTGAAACCCCAATTGCATATCTTAGTTTGAAGGAAGAGTGGGAGGCATTACATTTGTAAGATGACTTGGATTCTAGACAGATAGATGCACTGCCACAGGAAAAGATGGAAATGTTGGGATTCTGATTCTGGGAAAAAAAAATAGGGGATCGATCAATCACGTTCGATTCTCCTATCCTCTCTAGTTAATAAATCATCACAAAGTGGCAAAGCTAGTCCAAGTGGCCGACTCCTTGGGTATGATGGCCGAGAAAACTGGTCGTACGGTCACAGCACACGGTACCAACGAAACAGTGACGCCTAGGAGTGCTAGCACCAGTTCATCAGCAGCCTGGCACCATCGGTATCTGTATTTAGGCAGGCCATGAGCTCGTCATCAGAAACAAAAATCAGATACTCTCTCCATCATGTAACACAAAGGCATTCTGAAGTCCAGGACGGAGGGAGTACGCCAAAAGATATAGCACATTCACCGAGGTTAGATCCACGCGCTGGTAATATGTGTAGCTAAAATCATCATCACGTTCCTTATCAATCCACCTCATGCAATATCCCCAAAGGTAGAATGCCAAACTCCAGATAACACAATGCCAGACAACAGCAAGGACCAAGGAGTGCAACTGTGCAAGAGCACATTCTATTGTTTATGGAATACAAGAGCAAATAATACTATGTTAGAATTAAAAATCGACATCAACGACATCTCGCAAAGTTAAGCAGGCTTACGACGCGAAAGTTGCTTTTCCATGTTACTAGTTATTAACAGCAGGCTCACATGATTTACGATTGTTCCAACCTCAAGAGGATCTTTACGAAGCTGTGTGCCGTTTATTGTGTATGATCTTCCATCAGTTCGATGTACAATGTGCGGTTTATTAGTTACAGGTTAGTGGCCACCTATTTACCTAGAAATTCTAACTGGGAAAATTGTTGTTCACCCTTCACTAGCACGAATACCCCCCGAAAAAGGTTATATTACACTCAAATGCACCCTCTGTAACTAACTACCACACTAGTCTCAAGAGTATCATACGAAGGTCCCATCCCATGTCTTGGACATGAAACATATTGTACTTTTCGTCGTATGTGTTTCACGGTTAGAAGAATATCTGCCTTTTGATTGTGATTGGCACATGCCTTCTGCAGAATGCTAACTCAATCTGATGACATATGTAAATTTGTACAGGAGTTGACAACTCCTCTTCCGGGCCCTTGTCCATAGAAATCCATCTCGGCACTCATCGTCGCAATGCCTAGATCATCTGTTCCCTTCTTGTTTCCCCAATCTTCCAGTTGTCGACCGTCGCCGTCGGAGTGTTCATCATGGCGGAGGGCCGGAGGCGGAGGCGGAGGCCGTGGTGGAGCCAAAGGCCCCTACGTGGGCGGAGGCACAGGCGCTGAAGAAGCAGATATCCTTGATCGGGCAGAAAGTTGGGGAGCTCTACATGATGACCAAAGACGAGAAATTCTTCTCAGGTCTGAGCGAGGCCGAGCGAGAAGTGAAGGTGGCCGAGGTCATGCAGGAGCGATTGGACTTGATGCGGGAGGCGAGGCGCCTCGCCTCGGTGATGAGGGATCCGGATTTCTCCGGCATGAGCGAGGCCGACCGGGCGGCGGAGGCGGAGAGGCTCAGGCAGGAGGAGCGGGAGAAGGCGCTTCGCCTTCAGATGGCGGGGGACCCTGAGGGTTTGCGGATGGAAGGCTCGGCTCGCATCCTCGACTTCGATCCCAAGCAGCGGGGGCGCTACTACAACCGGTGCTTCTTCGTCGACCTCGCAACATTCGACCTTGACGAGGAGTGTATGTTGTCCAATTTTCCTCTCTTCGATTCTGCAGTCTATATTCGATGAGAAAATTGTGATTATAGGATTCCAAACATGTGGACTTTGTGATTTTGACACTCCCAGTGAATGACAAAGTGGGTCCAACTGTGTCTCTGAATTGTGGACCGAATGTCAAAATCGTTCTATATATTACATGATCTCCTGCTCCGGTCCAATCCATGATATATTATTGGTTCTATATATTACATGATCTCCTGCTCCGGTCCAATCCATGATATATTATTGGTTCTATATATTACATGATCTCCTGCTCCGGTCCAATCCATGATATATTATTGGTTCTATATATTACATGATCTCCTGCTCCGGTCCAATCCATGATATATTATTGGTTCTATATATATTACATGATCTCCTGCTGTGCTGTGTATATGGTCACAATTATTCTTTTTTTCCCTTTTTGTGGGAAGCAACTGGTATTTGATTGTGTTTGGACATTCAGCTACTAATTTGAGTCTAATATATCGTACCACAGCACCTCTTGGTCCGATGAGATTTACCAATGCAGATTACGACAAAGACAACATCCCCGAGGTTTGTGAGGCGGTAAACATATTGAGTGTCAAGATAGCCTGCTCGGATGTTGGCTTCCCGATTCAAGTCTATGGCACTGTCATTGTGAGAGAAGCCACTATATTTTCCTGTCCCCGAAACTGGGTTATTTAATTAACTTTGATGGTAGATGATGCTTAGCTTGCTCAACTAGGATTGGTAAAATGAACCCCTACTCTATGTTCAAAATACTCTTTAAAGTAATTAATTGGCAAGATCATATCTTTTTAATTGGAACATGGAGAACCACCCAGGAAAACAGTACAACCATGAGTGCCATATGGCTCTGGCTTTGACTGACTAATTAGGTGCTCTGGTTTATGGTAGCTTTACTCGAAAGGGGCATGGGGGGCGGCGGTTGACGGGGTATAGCTCGGTCCTCTTGAGCTGTGGGCTTTGGTAAGAGACAGACCTCATTAGGGAGATATCTCTCAGTTGAAAAAGTGTCTTCGAGTTCCTGAGGAAGAATTACCCTTGGATGAGTTGGATGTGCAAGATGATTTGACTTATAAGGAATACCCAGCTAAGATTTTGGAAATAGCTGAGAGAGTTACTAGGAGTAAGGTGATTAAGATGTGTAAGGT